>JASDQU010815224.1:28876-38877 GCA_032191745.1 Picea mariana
CCCTGACCATGCAATAAAAGGCCGAGATGAGCCGTGTTGGGGGTTTTTCCTCCTCCGTGGGACTCACGGACTGCCAGAAGGGAAGGGGTCTGACTCTTGCAGAAAAACCCTCGTACATCCTCTAAACCGAAAGGCGTGTATCTGTGTCTTGTCTGGGAAAGCCGGTACATCCCCAGTCTGAACCGTCTGAACCTGCGTGACCCCTTGCGTGGATTGTCTGTCACGCATTCCCAACACCAGAGCGTGAGTCTATCCTGGGTAGGGGGGAAGGGAAACGGTCATTCAGTCGGAAGGGGGAGTCTATGTAATTCCTGCGGAAATTGCTTCTCAGGCAATTCTGAATATCAACACCGTGAGACCTAGTTGCCATTGGGGGAGATGGTTTTGAGAGGCCTGAGTCTGTATTCCCGGTTGACTTTGGGGTCAGGCAGAGATGGATTGCGCGTAAATTGTTGTCCAGCGCAGGTGGTAATTGAGCCCGTGTGTGACCTCTCTCTAGGTAAGGGAGGTGGATGTTGTTGGGAGAGGTTTCTTCCAGAGAGTGTCCAGCACCAGCTTCAGGCTCTGAGACTTCCTGATCCGGCCTGTTGCCGAGGCCCAGAGAGGGAGGTTAGCACCGATGGACTGTGCTTGTGAAGGTGTATACTCTTGGGCGGAACAGGCATGTGGGGAATGAGGGTCTGGGAGTAGTGGGCGTAAGATGGCATCCTGGAAAGAATCCTTCCAGATTCTAAGTGTTGTTTTCCCTGTAACCTCAGCCTAGTCTAGGATTCCTTGCCCTGGAGGTGGAACTCAGTCCCAGCTCGGGGGTGACCCACTACTGAGCTGATGAGCAGTGTGGTCTAAGGCTGGGAGGTTCGTGGAAGGCCTGCACTTGGTTTGTGGATTTCACCACTGTTACAAGATAAGTGTTTAACTATGTTCTTATCACATTTTGGCATGACTGTGTTGTATATATTATCATGTTTTCCGTTGTGTATATGAATTAGTATGAAGTGAAAGTGATTGTTAATTATGGCAATAATTCATATGAATACTCTGTGTTGAGTGCATTTAATTGTTTAAATACATGTGGTGTATATATATACTGGACTGTATGTGTTATGTAAATCAAACGTAAGTGTATACCGATTGTTATATTGTGCGTTATAAGCCTTGGTCTAGCAAAAGGTACACTACAAATTGGTATCAGAGCGAAGGTTGCGACACTGAGCCTAGATGGGCCAGCGAAGCGGTCTTTGGACTGAGAATGCGAGGAGAAATTGAGTCGGGAGGACCAATTTCGGACCCTGGTTTGCTCTGAAGCGTCAAGGAGACACTTGATGAGTTTTTTTGTTAAGAACTCAGGAAGTTTAGCGGTGCAGTGAAACTGCAGCCGATGTGGCCTACAGCCACGGGGAGACAGGTCTCTACACCAATGGTGTTAGAACCTTAGGATCTGTTCGGGAGGGAAGGCGAGCCCTCGTGACCGTCGGATCTGGAAAAATGTGCGTAAGGATTNTCTTCCTGGTGGCTGTGTATGTGTTATCTTCCCTGTAACCTCAGCCTAGCCTAGGATTCCTTGCCTTGGGGTGGAGCTCGGTCCCAGCTCGGGGGTGACCCATTGTTGAGTTGATGAACAGTGTGGTCTAAGGCTGGGAGGTTCGTGGAAGGCCTAAACTTGGTTGGTGATTTCTACATCTGTTAAAAGATAAGTATCTGAATTATGCTTTGATCATGTTTTGCATGACTGAGTTGTTTATGTATCATGTTTTATGTTATGTAAATTAATTACTGTTGAATGCTATGGCTTGTTTAATTGTAGCAGTAACTTATATATCTTACTCTGAGTTTTAAGTGTGTTTAATTGTTTAAATGCATGTGCTTATAATGTCTGTACGAATTATGTAAAATTCCCTGTATAGAATGGTAACTGGGAGGTCAGAAAACCTCGGTAGTGAAAAAGGTACACTACAAATTGGTATCAGAGCGAAGGTTTTGACACTGAGCCTAGATGGGCCAGTGGAGCGGTCTTTGAACTGAGAATGCGAGGGGAAATTGAGTCGGGAGGACCAATTTACCCTGGTTTGCTCCGAAACGTCAAGGAGACACTTGACGAGTTTTTATTAAGAACTCAGGAAGTTTAGTGGTGCAGTGAAACTATAGCCGATGTGGTCTACGGCCACGGGGAGACAGGTCTCTACACCAAGGGTGTTAGAACCGTAGGATCTGTTCGGAAGGGAAGGCGAACCCTTGTAACTGTCAGATATGGAGAATGTGCACAAGGTTTAAAGTCTTTGGATATTGCACAGGGGATTGGAAAATAACGATACGCGAAATCCCGATTTGGTTAGAAAACCATCTGAGCTGTTAGATCTCGGCCAGAAAACCCGACAGTCGTTGGATCTACCGGGAGATGCCCGAAGGTTAAACCTTAGTATTTAGGGGTGAAAGCTCCGAATTAGCGAGAGAGGTGGGACCCGATGACGTCATTGAAAGTGACGTGGACCCTCATGAACGTACCACCTGCCACGGTGGTGAAGGGCGACAGCTGTGCTGTGGGCCCGGAGGATAAAGTAATTCGCGATTTCGTGGATTCGCGAGATAAGTGCATGGGAGCTTGACATTGAAACTCGCAAAGTCGCGGAGTAGAGAGAAGCGAGAAGGAAAATAGTCGTTGGATCCGCACGTGGGATCGTGTATCGGAGCCTCGCGAGAAAAGGCTCGAGAATTTGGCCATGGGGGTCACGAGATTGTGAGAAGTGATACCCCAACAATTGGAGGATAGTGTTGGCCATAGTGAGGCCGGTGAGTGGAATACAGGTGGCACGAAGCCTCGAGATCTCGCCACGAGAAGTCCCGAAGTATTGGCATTAGGATTCATGAGTCGCGAAGTGCCGAGAGACGAGGTTCGTGTGGTCGCGTGGCAGAGCATAAGGTGGGACCTGCATGGTCGACGGGTGGACACGCGTTGCCTGGAGATAGGAGTCGACACTCCGTTGAATTCTTGCATCTCGGGGGTTCGCAGAATAGGAGGGTGAAAGCTCAACGGTTCAACTGGCGAGGTTGTGAGGTTGCGAGGTTTTGAGTAGCAGAAGTCCGTCGAGGGAGGAGTCAGCTCAACATTGACCTATTGCATCTCAGAAGATCGCAACGTGAGGCACAAGAGTTCGACTCACACACTCATGAAGGTGCGAGTTATGAGAGGCGATGACATTTAAGACTAGCCTACGTTTACATGTGGAGAGGGCACTAACAAAGAAAAGGGCCATACCCTTGTTGCATCTCGGGTATCGACGTTTAGAGGAATGAGTCGAAGGTTTTCGACTCACGAACTCGCGAGATCGCGAGTTGAGAAAAGGGTGACTTGGATTTCGTATTTTTAACTGTCGGATCTTCGTGGACCGAGATTCTGAAGTTCAGAAGTCCCAGAAATTGCAGAGCCGAGCAGAGCTCAGAAAATTCGTGAAATTGAAAACATTTTCATAAATTGGATTGTTTATGAATGATGAAGAATTGTCAAGAAAATGAAGGCTTGACAAATTCTAGTTGTCTGCGCGTTATATTGCAGAAGACTGACAAGTGCCAGAACTATTTGGAAATTGCCTCAAATGCAAAGAAATGGGAGAAATACATAATACTTCCAGTTCAAGAAACTTATTTAAAACGAAATGTCTTTTATTTTGTTCGAACTGGCTTGTAAATATTGTAGATTGTTCATGAAGGTTTAATGGCCTGACAAATTTCAAATTTAATTGCACAGAGTGCGTGTGCAGAGTTCAACGAAGGCCAGAAACCCAGTTAATCAACGCCGAGTATGGAGTGAGGAAAAGTGCAGTTTACCCCTGAAATAGAAGATGAACAGGAAGGAAAGGATGTTAACCTGGGAGTTGAAGGATCGAAGTCTAATGGACATGGAAAAGAGATGGATAAGGAAGTACATATGATGAAAATCATTGAAGGGTTGCAAAAAGATGCCCAGGCTCGCCTAAATGATAGCCGAAAGCTCATGAAAATCCGGGATCGGTAGGGTGAATTCAATTTAAAAATGTTGAAGAGCCTGGAAAGAATAGAAAAGAAATTGGAAAAGGGGAGTGACTCAAGCAGATCAAGAAGTGTCAAAACCCCTGAGGGGAGAAGGAGATCGAGGAGTGGTAGCCGACATCACAGTCGCTCCCAAAAACATTCAGACAGAGAGACACGCATCAGTTTGAGCCCGTCCCCTACCCAAAAACATCGAAGATCTAGAAAAGAGGAATTGACAGGAGAGATGAATAAAATTAAGCCTCCAACATTTGATGGAGAGCATAAGAAGGAGGAATATGCCGAGACTTGGTTGTTGGGCATGAAGAAATAATTCCAGCTGCATAATTATTCTGCCCATGCAGAGGGAAGAATTGCAATGTACCATCTGAAAGGAAAAGCGTCCATGTGGTGGGATCAGCTTGTGCAGGTGCAGCACATCAGAGAGAAAGAGGTCACTTGGAAGGAGTTTAAGAGGTATTTCGAGAAGAAATACCTGACTAAACAATACTATGACAGGAAGATGAAGGAGTTCTTCGAACTCAAGTTGGGCAGTATGACCATTGATGAGTACAAACAAAGTTTTCTGGAACTGCTGAAGTATGTTCCATTCATCAAAGATGAGGCTGTCAAAATTCAGAGGTATCTGAGTGGACTGCCACCTTCCATTGGGGACAAGATTCAATACGATGATCCTAAGACCATGGAAGAAACAATAAGAAGGGCGAAATGCCTATATGAACAACAAGGAGAAAAGCCTACCTTTCGGAAGGCTTGGGATAACCAGAAGAGGTTTAAGAAAGAATATAGGCAGAAGAGAAGCAAGCCTTCCTTTTTCAGAAACAATACTTGGGGACAGTCATCTTTTAAAGAGCCCAGGAAAGTTGAAGGGAGCGAACAGATGCCAAGGCCTCCACCCATGGAGTGTTGGGGTTGTAAAGGGAATCATAGGTACAGAGACTGCCCCCACAGAAAGGACAAAGCAAGAACTGTCCATATTGTTCAGCAAGATGAAACAGTGGAGGATATGGGCAGCAGAATGCTGAAGATCTACGTAGCCCTGGACAACAAGCAAGCGGAATTTCAATCACACATGATTGAAGTGGAAGGTATGATCAACAACCGACCACTTGTTATTTTAATTGATTCAGGGGCTAGCCATAGTTATGTAGATCCTAGAGTGGTGGAAAGTTTGCATCTAACGAAGAGAAAACAAGAGAAGTCTTGGTTAGTGCACTTAGCCACAGGGACCAAGAGGAAGGTCACTGAACTAGTTAAGTCCTGTTCAGTGGACATGAAAGGAATGAGCACCAAGGCGGAATTGAACATTCTGCCTTTAGGCTCATATGATTGATTAATAGGGATGGACTGGTTGGACCAGCACCATGCCCTTTTGGATTGTCGAAACAAGAGGTTCACATGCCTGAACGAAGAGGGAATTCAGGTAACAGTCCAAGGAATTCCCAGAGCTGTGGCTGTGAGGGAAATCTCAGTTATGCAGCTGAAGAAATGTTACCGGAAAGGCTGTCAATTATTTGCAGCCCGGGTGGAAGAAGTATTCCAAGATGTGATCTCGAATCTGGAAGACCACAGGGTGCTCAAAGAGTTTGAGGACGTGTTTTAGGAGGTGCCTGGACTACCTCCGAAGAGGGACATCGATTTTTCTATAAATCTGATGCCTGGAGCAGCTCCTGTTTCGAAAGCTCCTTATAGGATGAGCACACCAGAGCTGAAAGAGTTGCAATTGTAGCTCGAAGAGCTATTAAAGAAAGGCTACATTCATCCCAGCGTGTCACTGTGGGGAGCCCCAGTCCTATTCGTGAAGAAGAAAGATGGGACGATGAGGTTGTGCACTGACTTTCGGCAGTTGAATAAAGTCACAGTCAAGAACAAATATCCTCTGCCAAGGATTGATGATCTTTTTGATCAGTTGAAGGATGCAAAAGTATTTTTGAAAATAGATCTTCGATCTGGATATCATCAAGTGAGGATAAAAGATGAGGACATCAGCAAGACTACCTTCAGAACAAGGTACGGTCATTATGAGTTCACTATGGTGCCGTTTGGACTGTCCAACACGCCTGCTGTCTTCATGTGCTTAATGAATGGAGTGTTCAGAAATTATCTGGACAAGTTTGTCATAGTCTTCTTGGATGATATCTTAGTGTATTCCAAGACAGAGGAAGAACATGAACTACACTTGAGAATGGTGCTGCAGGTGTTGAGAGAACACCAGTTATACGCAAAACTGAGCAAGTGCTCATTTTACCAAAAGCAGATCCATTATCTGGGACACATTATTTCTGAAGAGGGGATCGTTGTGGATCCTGAGAAGGTACAGGCCATTCAAGAGTGACCAGCGCCAAGAAATGTGACATAAGTTAGATCCTTTATGGGTCTGGCAGGTTATTATAGGAGATTCATAGCCTGATTTTCAAGGATAGCTCATGCTATCACTTCCTTGCAAAGGAAGGAGAAGAAGTTCCAGTGGAATGAACAATGTGAGAGCAGCTTCCAGCAATTGAAGCAGCTGCTCACTAGTGCTCCAATTCTGAAGATTGTTGATCCAAGTAAGGATTATGTAGTGTGCACGGATGCGTGTAAGGAAGGGCTGGGAGGAGTCCTCAGCCAAGAGGGATCTGTAATTTGTTATGAATCCCTAAATCTGAAAGAGCATGAAAAGAATTATGCCACTCATGATTTAGAGCTGGCAGCAGTTGTCCATGCATTGAGGAAATGGAGACATTACCTCATGGGCAAGAAATTCGAATTAAGAACAGACCACAATGGTCTGAAGTATTTATTTGATCAGTCAACTTTAAATGCCAGGCAAATCAGATGGTTAGAATTTCTGTGCGAATATGACTTTGATATCAGGCATATCAAAGGGAAAGACAATAAAGTGGTTGATGCACTCAGCAGAAAAGTGCATTAATTACATGCTATAGCCATTAGCATGTACAAAACTGAGTTAAAAGACAGAATTCTTGAAGCTGCAAATGCTTATTTGCAGTACAAAAGACTTGTAGCAAATCTACAGCAGCATGAGAAACCACAAACCAAGGAAAGTTATACCTTGGGAACTGATGATTTACTTCTGTATAAAAACAAAGTGTATGTACCTAATGACTGAGAATTGAAGCTGGCAATTCTAAAAGAAATGCATAATGTGACTTATGCTGGTCATCCTGGATATCAAAAGACTATGGCAGCAGTCAAAAGCCATTATTTTTGGCTAGGTATGAAGAAGTAATTTGCTGAATACATCGCCAGATGTATGGAATGCCAGAAGGTCAAGGCTGAGCACAGACACCCAGCGAGGTTGTTGCAGCCTTTACCTATTCCTGATTGGAAATGGAATGTGGTAACAATGGATTTTATCACAGGATTGCCCAGAACAAGCAAGGAGCATGATTCAATCATGGTGGTGGTGGACAAACTTACTAAAGCTATCCATTTTATTCCACTGAAAACCACCCATAGAGCAGTAGATGTTGCTGATATCTTTTTAAAAGAAGTTGCACGCTTGCATGGAATTCCTAAGACAATTGTGTCTGATAGGGACCCAAAATTCACTTCGAATTTCTGGAAAGGACTGTTCAAAGGATTCGGAACGAATCTGAACTTCAGTATAGCATCTCATCCTGAGTCTAATGGATAGACAGAGAGAGTAAATAGAGTAATAGAAGACATGCTGAGAATGTATGTGATGGATAAACCATCAAGGTGGGAAGACTACCTGCATCTAGTAGAATTCGCTTACAATAATGGGTACCATGCATCTCTGAAGATGAGCCCATTCGAAGCACTTTATGGAAGAAAGTGCAACACTCCACTGAGATGGGATAATTCAGCTGACAGAATAGTAGTTGGACCTGAACTACTCAAAGAGATGGAAGACCAAATGATAAAAATCAAACAAAATCTGAAAGTTGCCCAGGACAGGCAGAAAATTTACACTGATAGTAACAGAACCCATAGATAATTCAAAGTGGGTGACCATGTTTTCCTGAAAGTGAAGACTAACAGGAGTTCCCTGAAATTGGGAAGTTGCGCCAAGTTGGCAGCAAGATTTTGTGGGCCATTTGAGATCCTGGAAAGGATTGGGCCAGTTGCCTACATGCTTGCATTACCTGCATCTATGACTATACATAATGTGTTTCATGTTTCACTGCTTAAGAAATATGTACCTGATGCTAATCATGTTATCGATTGGACTGTGATTCAGGTGGAACCAGAAGGTGTCCTACAGGTGCATCCTGTGCGCATATTGGACAGGAAAAACAAGCAGCTCTGGAATCGAGCTATAGGGCTTGTAAAGGTCCAGTGGACCTGGTACGGTCCTGAGGACGCGACATGGGAGCATGAAGAAGTTATGCGAGCAGAGTACCCGTATCTTTTTGAAAATTTTGAAGGACACACAGAGACAGTGTAAGTTGCACTGAGGACAGTGCAAAAATAAGGGGAGGGGGATTGTAGTGTCCCCAAGGCCGAGCCCCGATGTAAACTATGATCTAAAAGAGATTGTGAATATGTGTTATAGGCTGGTGAGCCAAGTTTTGTATAAGCCAGTAGGCTTATGTGTTTGATTAGGCCGGAGATCCTAAGGGTTGAAGGCCAAGGGCCTGGATTTCTGTATCTATATGTATGCAAACACATCAATAAAATATAAACACCCGCCAGGTGCAGACTGACCACAATGAATGAGTGATGGGGGACTGAGCATCCACAGAGTGGGAAAGGAACTAAGGGCTGGAAGGTGGGAAAGGGGCTGAGTGATGAGCCTAGGGGCTAAGCCTAGGGGCTTAAGCCTGGGAAATAATATTTTAATATTATTTTAAAAAGAGACATGTGCATTTTTGTTTATCCTAAGTTCCTGGCAAGGGAGGGAACGTGCAAAGGGAATGCACATTGTGGTACGCATGCAGTTCCCAGGGTGACAAGTGTCAACCCTGGTGCATGCAAATATAATCGCCAAGATGAAGCGTGGGAGGGAATCTTCTCTCCATTCGAACCCGAACCTCGGAGCGTAGAACCGGTACGACCTCTGCCAGATTATCAGGGGTTCATCTCTGAAAGTCGAAAAGCATGTGTTTGTCCTAGAGAAACCGTGTACACCCTGTCTAGAGCTGTGAGTCTGTGTCTGTTCTAGGCAAACCCGGGAGCACATTCCTGAACCAGAACTTGTGTTGAACTCGAGTGGAAGAATCCTTGGTTGTTGGGGAAAAGCTGAGCTAGCCTGTGTGTGGAGCCTCTGTTCTGAAATCATGTCGTGAGATCATCCTGTGACTGTTGAACCGTTTTGGGAAGCCTTTGTCTATGTTTCATGTGGGTTGTTGTGACCACACAGTACTAGACTGCGTGAGGCTTGTTGGCCTGTGAGCGACTCCTGCAGGTGAGAGAGTGCGCAGAGGGAGAAGAGAACTCCTGGAAGGAACCCTGTAGCTGCCATAGAGCCCGGAGACTTCCAGTCCAGTCTGTTCCTGGAACCCAAGGTAAGGGAGACTGGCAGTCGAAGGACTCTCTAGGTGGCAAAGAAGGTGCACTCTCCTGGGGTGGAACAGTCATGTGGAGAATGAGGGTCTGTGGGCAGTGAGCATGGGAGATTCATGGGAGAGCTTTCTTCCTGGTGGTTGTGCATGTGCTATCTTCCCTGTAACCTCAGCCTAGCCTAGGATTCCTTGCCTTGGGGTGGAGCTCGGTCCCAGCTCGGGGGTGACCCACTGTTGAGCTTATGAACAGTGTGGTCTAAGGCTGGGAGGTTCGTGGAAGGCCTGGACTTGGTTGGTGATTTCTACAGCTGTTAAAAGATAAGTATCTGAATTATGATTTGATCATGTTTTGCATGACTAAGTTGTTTATGTATCATGTTTTCTGCTATGTAAATTAATTACTGTTGAATGCTATGGCTTGTTTAATTGTAGCAGTAACTTATATATCTTACTCTGAGTTTTAAGTGTGTTTAATTGTTTAAATTCATGTGCTTATAATGTTTGTAC
>JASDQU010815224.1:38927-65608 GCA_032191745.1 Picea mariana
TGGTGATTTCTACAGCTGTTAAAAGATAAGTATCTGAATTATGCTTTGATCATGTTTTGCATGACTAAGTTGTTTATGTATCATGTTTTCTGCTATGTAAATTAATTACTGTTGAATGCTATGGCTTGTTTAATTGTAGCAGTAACTTATATATCTTACTCTGAGTTTTAAGTGTGTTTAATTGTTTAAATTCATGTGCTTATAATGTTTGTACGAATTATGTAAAATTCCCTGTATAGAATGGTAACTGAGAGGTCAGAAAACCTCGGTAGTGAAAAAGGTACACTACAAGTTTTCTCTAGTAAGCATGTTGAATGATTTGTTTATATCTATAATATTATTTGGCATACTTAATTTGGTGCAACTATATTTTTGACACTAGCGCACTCTATATACAATAACATCACAAGTCTTGTGAAAAAGGCTATCATGGATGTAAATGTTGCGGACCTTCTATAAAGGCTAGGTGGTCCAACCACCTACGAAAACTGGTGTACAACTGCTCAAGGGTATTCGTCTTGGAATACCACCCTTATAGAAGAGTTGCATTTGTTTTCAATGGTAAACCAGAAAGAACCCAGAGACTTGAAATAATGACACCAACAAATTGGATTAGGTAATATGACACAGAGACGAAGAAAAGAACACACTTGTTTGATTCAAATGGGGAACCTATGTTCGATGATCCTGAAGTTTTTGACACCTATGTTGAGAAAATTCTCATTGGGGTGAAAAGGAAATATGTATTTTATGAGCTTCCATATTGGGAGAATCTTAAGATTGGTCATTTACTAGATCCCATGAATATATTAAAAAATGTTTCATCTTCTTTATGGAGGCACATATCAAATAAAAGCAACACATTGGTGGTTAGGAGAGATCTTATTGCTTAATATACTAAAAAGAGACATTGACCAAAAAAAGAAACTAGAGGAGAGGTTGGTTCCTCTTGGTATTTTAAAGAAGGTGATGTCCCATGGATTTCGAAGAAAGATGATCTTTCTATGGAAAAGGATGTTACATTGGGTGTGAAGGCACCTTCTTTATATAGGTCGACTCTACAACATTGCTTCACTATAAAAGGGAATTTATCGAGGTTGAAATCACATGACCATATGAACCTTCTAAGGGTATGTATGTCGAATACATGATTCTTCTTCTATACCGTTGATAAAAGTATGTTATGCACTTACAGTTTTATGGAAATTAATGATGTGTGTGTGTATTTTGCAGTGTCACTATCCTTTTCTCATGCATGGTTGTGTGAAACATGACTTCCCCCAAGACCTGGGATGTGCCATATCAAAATTATCTGCATTTGTACATTGGATCAAAACAAAGGAGATTCATATTGCTAGCATTCCACAGTGGTGTCAACAGATAATTGAGATTGTTTGTATGTTTGATAAGGAACTACCCACAAGTTTTATGGACTTGCAAGTCCATCTTCTAATTCACCTACCTGATGAGGTTGAATTATTTGGGGTGCTCTAATGTTTTTGGATGTTCTTCTTAGAGACGTACATGAAAACAATGAAGGGGTTTGTTCGACAAAAGGAAAAACCAGAGGAATCTATGGAAAAGGGGTACATATTATATGAATCTTTCAATTATTCTAGAGAGTACATCAAGCAAATTGACGACACACCAAGGTGTTGTGAGAAATATTCCCCTGTGGATAGGTTAAGCTCCCCTTAACCGTGTTTTCTTCAGCTAATACATAATAGAGAAAGTGGACACTAACATCCCTTGATCATGTTTATTTACACATGAAAAYGAGAAGAGAGAAAGGAAAAGAGAGTACACATTTTTCGAAGGTTGTCCTCGCTACTCCTTGTTGCTCCAGGATTGGATCCAGTCCTAKCCTGATCAAGATCTCCCTACACATAAAGGAGCTTCCTCTTCTACTACTTTCACGAGATTAGATAAAATCAAATCTAACTACCCGAAAYAAGCATGGTATTCATATGTAACCTTAAAAGAGACAGAAGTATGGGAATATTCCAAACTTATATTAATGAGAAACAAAGGGTAAAACTTACAATCACCTTGATGTGATGCAGATCTTCCCCCACGCTTCTCCTTTCCAGCCCCACTCCTGAATGTCTTAAGATCATAATGATGATTCCCTTATGGATTCTCCTCCCTCCCTCTCACCTTGGAATGCCCTCATCATATAGGATTTGGAGGCTTAACCACCATGGAGAAGATCACTCACTAGATCCACTAAATTAGGATCTCCAAGATTTTTGAGAAAATATCTCTCAAGGATTTTAGGGAGAAAATATCTCTCAAGTATTTTAAGGAGGAAATATCTCTCAAGATCCATCAAATTAGGATATTGGTTTGAGAAAAATATCTCAACCATCCATGAGATTGTCCACTTCTCCTTAAGATTAGGAAACTAAATGTGAGGTGGATTCTCACACTAAATTAATTTCTTTTTTTTCATAAAAATCAATAATACATATGCACATAGTATTTTGACCTTCATATATAAATTTCTCCTCCATAATTACTAGCGATGATGACAAATGTTATTCCATGGTGTTGAAGTTGTGACACTTAGTAGAATAGGGTACATAAGAGTGACACTTAGGAATGTGGCAAATCGACACCTACATAAGTGATACGTAAATGTGACACTTAGTATAATACAATACATAAGTGTGCCACTTGGTAGTGTGGAAATTTGGTGTGTAAAAGATTCCCCCTAAAGTGTGAGGTCAGAAGAGAAATTGATGGCCGAAACACTTTACAAAATGATGTGTGCCAAGGGGTGTTGGAATAGGAGAGTCGGATGGAAGCTGCAAACAAACATCAAACAACATATATATGAATCATCCCTAGGTAGGCATACCCATGCTCCATACAAAATGGACTTAAAGCATGGCCTTCGAACAATACACTATAGATCCATGACAGTATTGACTAAGGATATGGCCACCAAACATACAATGTGGATCCATACCTCGATGATTGAATCAGATCATATCCATCCTTTCTCTATTCTTGTTTTCATGTGTAAATAGACAAGAGAAAGGGATGTTAGTGTCCAATTTCTCTATTCTATCTTAGCCAAAGTAAACTCAGTTAAGGGGAGCTTCACCTATCCGTGGGGGAAGATTTATCACAATAGAAAATTGGTGACCATACTGAGGATTGTGACAAATGTTATTCCATGGTGTCGAAGTTGTGACACTTAGTAGAATAGGGTACATAAGTGTGACACTTAGGAATGTAGCAAATCGAAACCTACATAAGTGATACTTAAATGCAACACTTAGTAGAATACAATGCATAAGTGTGCCAATTAATAGTGTGGAAATTTGGTGTGTAACACAAGGGAAGTTGTTTGGGATGACCAACGGGATGAGGACAAAAGGGAAGGGGAGCTACTGCAAACCAATGGAAAAGGGCGCTCGATAAAGAGTAAGTCACTTTTATTTTGTCAAATTTGTACAGAGCAATTGTTTACACTGAAGTTGATAATATATATTTGATTTTTTTATATCTATAATCTTATTTGGCATACTTAATTTGGTGCAACTATATTTTGACACTAACGTGCTCTATATACAATATCATCACAAGTATTATGAAAAAAGGGTATCATGGATGTAAATGTTGTGGACCTTCTATAAAGGCTAGGTGGTCCAACCACCTACAAAAGTCGGTGTACAACTACTCAAGGGTATTCGTCTTGGAAGACCACCCTTATAGAAGAGTTGCATCTGCTTTTGATTGGTAAACCGGAGAGAACCCAGAGACTTGAAATAATGACACCAACAAATTGGATTTACGAATATGACACAGAGAAGAAGAAAATGGCACACTTGTTTGATTCAAATGGGGAACCTATGTTCGATGATTCTGAATTTTTTGACACCTATGTTGAGAAAATTCTCATTGGGGTGAAAATGAAATATGTATTTTATGAGCTTCCATATTGGGAGCATCTTAAGATTGGTCACTTACTAGATCCCATGAATATATTAAAAAATGTTTCATCTTCTTTATGGAGGCACTTATCGAATAAAAGCAACACATTGGTGGTTAGGAGAGATCTGTTTGCTTAATATACTAAAAAGAGACATTGACCAAAAAAAGAAACTAGAGGAGAGGTTGGTTCCTCTTGGTATTTTAAAGAATGTGATGTCCCATGGATTTTGAAGAAAGATGATCTTTCTATGGAAAAGGATGTTATATTGGGTGTGAAGGCACCTTCTTTATATAGGTCGACTCTACAACATTGCTTCACTATAAAAGGGAATTTATCGAGGTTGAAATCACATGACCATATAAACCTTCTAAGGGTATGTATGTCGAATACATGATTCTTCTTCTATAACGTTGATAAAATTATGTTATGCACTTACAGTTTTATGGAAATTAATGATGTGTGTGTGTGTGTGTATTTTGTAGTGTCATTATCCTTTTCTCATGCATGGTTGTGTGAAATGTGACTTCCCCCAAGACCTGGGATGTGCCATATCAAAATTATTTGCATTTTTACATTGGATCACAACAAAGGAGATTCATATTGCTACCATTCCACGGTGGTGTCAACAAATAATTGAGATTGTTTGTATGTTTGAGAAGGAACTGCCCATAAGTTTTATGGACTTCCAAGTCCATCTTCTAATTCACCTACCTGATGAGGTTGAATTATTTGGGGTGCTCTAATGTTTTTGGATGTTCTTCTTAGAGACGTACATGAAAAAAATGAAGGGGTTTGTTCGACAAAAGGAAAAAACAGAGGGCTCTGTGGAAGAGGGGTACATATCATATGAATCTTTTAATTATGCTAGTGAGTACATCAAGCAAATTGATGACACACCAAGGTGTTGTGAGAAATCTTCCCCGGTGGATAGGTTAAGCTCTCCTTAACCGTGTTTTTTTCATCTACGACATAATAGAGCAAGTGGACACTAACATCCCTTGCTCATGTTTATTTACACATGAAAACAAGAAGAGAGAAAGGAAAAGAGAGTGCACATTTTTTGAAGGTTGTCCTCGTTGCTCCTTGTTGCTCCAGCGTTGGATCTGGTCCTAGCTTGATCATGATCTCCCTGCACGTAAACATAAGGACCTTCCTCTTCTACTACTTGCACGAGGTTAGATAAAATCAAATTTAACTGCGTGAAACACTCATGGTATTCATATGTAAACTTAAAAGAACAGAAGTATGGGAATAGGCCAAGCTTATATTAGTGAGAAACAAAGGGTAAAACTTACAATCACCTTGATGTGATGCAGATCTTCCTCCACGCTTCTCCTTTCCAGGCCCGCTCTTGAATGTATTAAGATCATAATGATGATGCCCTTATGGATTCTCCTCCCTCCCTCTCACCTTGGAATTCCCTCATCATATAGGATTTGGAGGCTTAACCACCATGGAGAAGATCACTCACTAGATCCATTGAATTGGGATCTCCAAGATTTTTAGGGAGAAAATATTCTCACGGATTTTAGGGAGAAAATATCTCTCAAGGGTTTTAAGGAGGAAATATCTCTCAAGATCCATCAAATTAGGATATTGGTTTGAGAAAAATATCTCAACCATCCATGAGATTCTCAACTTCTCCTTGAGATTAGGAAACTAAATGTGAGGTGGATTCTCACACTAAATTAATTTCCTTTTTTTAATAAAAATGAATAATACATGTGCACATAGTATTTTGACCTTCGTATGATAAATTTCTCCTCCATAATTACTAGGGATGATGAAAAATATTATTCCATGGTGTTGAAGTTGTGACACTTAGTAGAATAGGGTACATAAGTGTGACACTTAGAAATGTGGAAAATCAACACCTACATAAGTGATACTTAAATGTGACACTTAGTAGAATACAATACATAAGTGTGCCACTTAGTACTGTGGGAATTTGGTGTGTAACAGATGCCCCCTAAAGTGTGAGGTTGGAAGAGAAATCGATGGCTGAAACACTTTACAAAATGACACACACCAACGGGTGTTGGAATAGGAGAGTCGGATGGAAGCTGCAAACAAACATCAAACAACATATATATGAATCATCCCTAGGTAGGCATACCAATGCTCCATACAAAATGGACTTAAAGCATGGCCTTCGAACAATACATTGTAGATCCATGACAGTATTGACTAAGGATATGCCACCAAACATACAATGTGGATCCATACCTCGATGATTGAATCAGATCATATCCATCATTTCTCTCTTCTTGTTTTCATGTGTAAATAGACAAGAGCAAGGGATGTTAGTGTACACTTTCTCTATTCTATCTTAGCCAAAGAAAACCTAGTTAAGGGGAGCTTCACCTATCTGCGGGGGAAGATTTATCACAATAGAAAATTGGCGACCATACTGGGGATTATTCCAAATGTTACATCGTGGTGTCGAAGTTGCGACACTTAGTAGAATAGGGTACATAAGTGCGACACTTAGGAATGTGGTAAATCGAAACCTACATAAGTGATACTTAAATGCGACAATTAGTAGAATACAATGCATAAGTGTGCCAATTAGTAGTGTGGAAATTTGTTGTGTAACAAAAGGGTAGTTGTTTGGGACGACCAACAGGATGAGGACAAAAGGGAAGGGGAGCTACTCCAAACAAATGGAAAAGGGCGCTCGATAAAGAGTAAGTCACTTTTATTTTGTCAAATTTGTATAGAGCAATTGTTTACACTAAAGTTGATAATATATATTTGATCTCATACTATTCATTTTCAATTCTTGTATGCATTAACAATTTAGAAATTGATGCCATTAATAAATTTGTTCTTTAAAACATTGAGGCAAGGCGACCATGGGTTGTGTTGTATGAAGAGAAAAGAAGGAAATGGGACAGTGACAAGAAAACATTCAGATGGTTGAATGGTAAAATCATGCCTTTTCCTAATCATTTAAAGTAAATTATGCCAAAAATATGTCCCAACAGTTGAGTGGTTGACCAAATACAAGAGAAATATGTGGTGTCTGGTCATAACCCACATGGAGAAGATTTGGATACTCTAAACATAGGTATCGGGTGCAACAACTCTGTAATAACTTCTCTGAGTACCACGGTCAATTTATAATATTGGACATTTGAATTGTAACATGTATTATGTTTTTATTAATGCTTAGGTTATTAGAAATATGACATTGTCCTTTGTTCGCATTTTTACAGGTGCATGTGTTCCCATCTATGTGGGCATATGGACATAATTTTCACGCTGAGTATCTTGATGATGGACACATCACACAAGATTGTGGAGTGGTGGTCGTGTTTGACCAATCTTGTTGTGCTAGCCACCATGATCAAAACCTAATAGAGAAGAAGTTAGGCTACATTGGAAAGATACAAGAGATCATGCAAGCAGACTTCTCATCTTTTCAATGTGTTAATTTTTGTTGCAAGTAGTGGGATACCTTTGACCGAAGAAATTTAAAGGAAGATCGTGATAGTGGGCTAATATGTATTAACTCTAAAAAAATGTGATTTGAAACTAAGGAACCTTGTGTTTTCCCCAAACATCTCAACCAATTTCTTTTCTACCCAAATGTGTTGGATGGGGATTGGTGGTTTGTACCGAGACATGATCCGAGATATAAACATGTTTTTGAGAAAAACAATGTTATAATGCCAAGTGAGGAAGATAATCAGGGTGATGGTAACGAAGACTAATATGTAAATGCTTTGTTTCGACATTTATATTGTGGATGTGTAAATTTATTATGGGTATTTATAATGGCCAATTATGTTATTTTCTTCTTCATTTTATAATGTAGGATATGAAAAATGATCAACCATTTATACACACCATATTGAAAATACATTAAATAGTACAAGCATAAGATGTGGTTTTGATATATTTGTATTGTCATATTTATTGTTTATTATAGCAAATTTATGTTGTATTGTATTAGCATATGTTTTTGTTAACCTTTGAATTACTAAGCACTAATTGAGATATCACAGAGTTGGTGACATATCCATATAATACAATAGTAAAGATTTATTTTAAAGTATATTTTATTTTTTATAAATGATTAAAAGATTAGCATGCAGAGTTAGAGAGAGGTAAAGAGAAAGCTTGGATATAAATTTAAATTCAATTAATTATAATTTTTAAATGCCCTCAGGGGGGCAGCTCAATTGGCAAGTGTCGTGAATATGAAGTGATATGAAGTTCCATGAGGTTTCGAGTTCAAATCCCCCTGACTTACCCTGTGTGTCGTGTAAGGGGCATCGTGGGCACACCTGGAGGTTATAGTGGTAGCAGTTGGATAACACGACCACGTGTAACGCGAGTACGTGCCCAACTAGTTGTTGATTCCACTAGACATAATATATATATATCCATATATATATATATATATATATATATATATTTTAAATAATAAAAATATTAAATATAACTATTATAAATTTAATGAACAACTATTATAACTTTAAGTATATAGGGGCTTCCGCAGTGCAAGATATTAGATATTATTTTCGGGATTAACTGCATAGTGTAAGTCATTAATCTATGACCCATATTCATGAGTATTCGTTGGCTTCAATCCCATTTCTTCACCCCTGTGAGCATCACCCGATGCAATGAGTGCTAAGTGGACTATTCATATCATGAGAATTATTGGTCAGTTGAGACTAATACTCATGAATATGGGTCATAGATTAATGACTTACACTATGCAGTTAATCCCGAAAATAATATCTAATATCTTGCACTGCGAAATCCCCTATATACTTAAATAATAAGAGTTAAGGGAGATCTAACTGGGTAGTTCATAAGGCACAATACTTGCTAAGGTTTTGCAAATGGGGTAGCAAGCTAAGTGGGCTTGATTGTGGGGAAAACTCCACAATTAAGCGCGCTTGAGCCAGAGGCGTCTTGGGATGGGTGACCACCTGGGAAGTCCTCTGGTTACTGGGTGCAAGCCCCGAAAGTGATGATTGATGCTATGCGATTCATTTTGTTGGCTTCAATCCCATTTCTTCACCCCTATGAGCATCACTCGATGCAATGAGTGCTAAGTGGACTATTCAAATCATGAGAATTATTGGTCAGTTGAGACTAATACTCATGAATATGGGTCATAGATTAATGACTTACACTACGCAGTTAATCCCGAAAATAATATCTAATATCTTTCACTGCGGAAGCCCCTATATACTTAAATAATAAGAGTTAAGGGAGATCTAACTGGGTAGTTCATAAGGCACAATACTTGCTAAGGTTTTGCAAATGGGGTAGCAAGCTAAGTGGGCTTGATTGTGGGGAAAACTCCACAGTTAAGCGTGCTTGAGCCAGAGGCGTCTTGGGATGGGTGACCACCTGGGAAGTCCTGGTTACCGGGTGCAAGCCCCGGAAGTGATGATTGATGCTATGTGATTCATTTCGTTGGCTTCAATCCCATTTCTTCACCCCTGTGAGCATCACCCGATGCAATGAGTGCTAAGTGGACTATTCAAATCATGAGAATTATTGGTCAGTTGAGACTAATACTCATGAATATGGGTCACAGATTAATGACTTCCACTACGCAGTTAATCCCGAAAATAATATCTAATATTATAACTTTGTCATTAAAATAGATGAAAAAATAACATTTCATATGAGTAACTATTCAAATCGAATTTTGTTTGCATTAATCAAATCCAATATTTGCATACATTTTAATACAAAATCAACAAAATACATTACTTAGCATATTTTTTTAATAGAAGATTCAATTAGTACTTACTTTTTTAATAAAAGATTCAACTAATACTTATTTTTTTAATTGAAGATTCGTAAAGTTATTAATAAATTAAAAAAATTGTGAAACCATTTTATTTTTTTTGTTGGCGTGGTCGTTGTCTACGAGACTAGCATGTAGTCTAAGAAACAATGACCTAGGGGCATATAAGCCATCAACATCACCCAAGGATTTCACCTGACCTAGGCCAGACCAACCCTAAACATGATTAGATTTATTTGAGTGCCTCCTCTCGACTACCGTGAGTTTCAAACCTTGGTTGCCTTACACAACAAAACCCTTGAAATCCAATCACACTAGCAGGATTTGAAAATTGCGAAACCATTTCATGGAAAGTGTGTAGATCAAATTTTATTATTATTCTTTATATTTAATATTTTAAATTTAATTAAATAAATTTAATATATTATAAAAGTTGGATAATATAAATTAATAAAATCTTTGGAAAAATTAAAATATAATAATTGTGATTTTAGTAAACAATTATATTATAACTTTGTCTTGTAATCTTTGAATAATAAAAATTCAAAAAATAACATTATTATTACATCATCATTATTATTAGTGAATAATTGTATTATAATGTTATTATTACAATATATGAAAAATACATAATTATTCAAATAACAATTATTTCACTCGGCATATTTAAGTTTTTTTGTTTGTAAATACATGTAATCAACATATTGTATCTTGTTGAACAACAAACAATTCACCTTGAAGAAGAGTTAAACATTATATGGCATTAATGGTTATAAATATTTGCAATCACAATCCAAATTAAACGATTTCATAAAACTAAAGTTAAGCATTATATTACAACTATAAATTTTAATGGGTGAAACATCTCAAATTAAATTTAAAAACAGAAATATCATTGATAATGTTAATCATTATCATACTCATAATACATTTTATAAATCAAACAACAACAACAACAACAACATTATATAAAAAACACAATATACATGAGCGATATACATATCAATATACATGTCAAACATACGTCTCAATAAAATCTACAATAAATATGCCATATATACATCTCAAGCCAAATATAAAATAATCAATATACATGTCAATCAATACCACTACTAGCTAGGTCCACCACTGGAGCCAGATGCATAAGTGTCTCTGCTACCAGAGGTAAAGGGTCTATCAATACCTATCTCAGAAAGAAATGTCGACAAAAGTACATAATCAAATGTCTCTCTATAAATATCAACATGTGCAACAATACCCGATATGAACATAGTTTCCAAAGCATCAAAATCGTGTGACACATGTCGAGGAAGAGGATGAGGAGGACAAGGATCGATGGATGGTGACACAAGTGGAGGAGGACAATTAGTGCATGGTGACCCATGTGGAGGAGAAGCAGGAGGATAGGTGGATGGTGTAGACACATGTGGAAGGGGAGGAGGAGGAGCAGGATCGGTCATGGATGGAGCAGACACATGTGAAGGAGAAGGCGTAGGAGGATCAGTGGATGGTGTGGACACATGTGGAGGGGGAGGAGGAGGATCAGATATGGATGGTGTAGACACATGTGGAGGGGAAGTAGGAGGATCGGTGGATGGTGCAGACATGTGTGGAGGAGAAGGAGAAGGACCATATGATGGAGTAGAGGATGTCGATCAGTATGGTGATGAGCCAGATGGAGTAGAATCATGAGAAGGATCCCTCAACTTCTTGATGAGGTTGACGACACTAACATTATGATACATCAATAATTTCATGTCACGAGGAAGAGTCATCTATATTGTAGAAAAATCTAGTACACATAATATGTCTCTAACCGGTATGGGTACCACTCCATGACTAATCATTGTATATTTTAACCTCGTACAATATTTTACTGCAAATAGATTTTCAATAAAAGAATAGAAAAGATACAATGGCAAATACACACATTACACAGAGATTTTTCCCCTAGAAACCCAAACTGGGAAAACCAACATATTTTATATTCATTCATAGTGATGCATTGTTTACAATACAATATACATATAGGATCCAGCGGCATCCAAAACCCTAACCCAATGACTTGGATTAGTCATCAACCCTAATTCCTTAACTGGAAATAGAAAACCATCGGGAAAAAAAATGTGCCGAAAAATCACCCAACAATGGACATGAAAATCGAGGCAATGCGAAAAATGAGGAAAAAATGTGACATGTTTCCCGAGGCAAAAAAATTCTAAGGGGCGTTGCCCCCAAACCCTCATGAAGGGGGGGCTATCTCAAATTGTAATGTCCCCACTTTTGGACATCATTATATTACAGAGTGTTATGCTGACCAAGTAGCCAGATGGGGGTGATAACGAGTATAGGAGCTATTGAGGGGTTTTATTAGGCTCGACTTGCATCGTTCATCATACTTCATCATTAGGATCCATTTCGCATAGCTTGGCTTTGGTTTCGATGCATTCCAACGATTTCCATAATTTTGAGTTATTATGGGTTATATTTTAATTAAATTCACTAAGAAGGTCGTATTGGGAATAATACTTGGAGAAACCTCTTAGTGTAAAGCTCATTGGAATCGGGAGGAGGAGCACTACAGGATAGGATGATGAGAAGTGACTTCCAGTGGCCAGAGAAGCCATAAGGAGGGATAAATCACTTTTTAGAGGTAAAATGGTTAATTAATTAATTAAAGTGATTTAATTAATTAATAATAAACTAAATTAAAAGTCACTTTGAGATCTGGCTTCTTGCTAGTGAGCCCATGCACTTGGGAGTTTGAGAGTTTTGACTGAACAAACCCTAGAGATCAGCTCGATGGTGAAAGATTCCACCCAAACTGGTCCAAGCTTGGTCACAGAGGTGAAATATTCCTCCCTCACCATTCTACATCAGTTCTATCTCAGTTACAGGTGGATTCTGCAGTAGTTACAGGTTCAAAGAGAGGCAGTGCGCAACTCAGGGTGTTTCCAGCAGGAGAGTGCACCATCTTGAGGAGAATAGTTTGATCTAGGGAGAGGAGAAGGATTCAAAGTGAAAGGACTTATGGGTATTCTTTGTATGGTCAAGGGCGCCCTTTCCAGCCTATTCCAGAGGAGATTTCTCTATCATTATTTATTAAAGCTTGGCATGAGTCTACAGGAGGAGGACACATGGTAGAAATGGGATCTCTTCATCTGAGGGGGCTAAACACCTTCGATCAGTAGGAAACTCGGCCAAGGGGTTTCTAGTGGCTCGATCTACATTTTGGTATCTTTCTTAGAGGATTTGGAGGCCATCTTCAGAGAGAATGAATTATTGGTCTTCTACGGTTAAGATGGGCGCATTATGCATAAAGAGGACACCACATGACTGCTAGGGATTGAGTTGGATCATCTGGGTTTTTGGGCTATATCTTAGAGAGGATTTTGGAAGCTTGGATATTCATCTATCTTGTATATTGGAGGATTTATCAACCATACACCCTATTTTCTTATATGTATTCCATATCTGTCCCATTTTGTATGAGGTCAGCTACTATTATGAATAAAATCAGATATGAGGTATTTATGGCTATTTCTTGTGTTGTTGATCTTGTATCTTGTTGAGTATATTCCATTTCTATATCTTCACTATTTGTTGGTTGTAAACACACATAAAACCTTCATCCTAAACCCTATAGAAACTCAAGAGACTAAAATCAACAAAGTGTTTGACAAAATGCCACAACCAGAAAACCCATAAAACACAATAAAATTTCAATGTTCCAATCAGATTGGGTTGGGAACATTAAAAAAACCCCCTGGTGCAACGTAACATACACTAGAGCTAGTCGTGCAAAGAATATAACACATACCCAACAATCATGACACTACATAGGTGATCCATCACTTATATCTGAACTCTCTGATCTGACCTATGTGGGATGTGGGGTCTATGTAGTACAATCTAGTCCTCTGCCTCCTCCATCTCATCATCCTATTAGAGAGGCTCATCCCCAACATATGTGCCAACGTCTGTAAAATAGTAGATAACAATAATAAGATAATTGAAACAAAATGTTACAAAAAATTACATGTGCATTAAATAAGACATAAAAATATGCAACTGGATTTGTGCTATATTTATCAAAACATAATGATAATATTACCTATCCCATCTGGTGGCTCAACTGTTGTAAATAGGATGTTTGGAAATCCTCTCCAATCCATCCCCGCGTAAGGGTACTATACAATATCAAGGACACAATTGTCCTCTCTAGCCAAAAAATTACATGCATCCCTACCTACCAGAGTACATGACAACTCCAACTAGTTGTTCTTGGGAAAAAACTGACCCCACATGTGCATATGCACATCAAACGT
The DNA here is from genome assembly GCA_032191745.1 of Picea mariana. Taxonomy (NCBI): domain Eukaryota; kingdom Viridiplantae; phylum Streptophyta; class Pinopsida; order Pinales; family Pinaceae; genus Picea; species Picea mariana. Next base: position 52,978 of record JASDQU010815224.1, read on the forward strand.
AGGCTTATCGGGAAAGAGGGGTACTCCTGGTCAAGTGGCATGAACCATCTCAAAAAATAATGTAAATAAATGTGACGTGAATGGGAATAATCTCCAACCACCTAATCAATTGGGGCCTATGCACTAAACTATCTACATAATGCATCAAAGAACAACAAATGCACCACCCATCAGAACTAGAGTGTGCCAATGCAGAGATAATAAGACACATGCACCTAACCTCCTCTCTATGAAATGAACTCATCCGCATCTGACCACTAGAAACCTGGAATCCTGAAGAGGAAAGAAAGTCTAGACTGACATATCTCTACAAAAATGCCAATTGGGTCTCTCCTGCACACCAAGTGGATAGATCAAGAAACTGGAACAAAACCTCCCCCCTCCTAGACAATCCAATAATGAATTAAGCATCCTCCTCCGTGGGCTAATACCACAGATCGGGACTGACCCTGAGTGATTTTCAACCATGATCCCAACAATAGATCAATTGTTGTAACAATGAAGAGTCCCCCCTGAGGGATGTACCCTCCTCATAAAACTTGAGGAGGCCAACATCCATCAAAAGGGAACATGTTTGTTATGAAATAGGGCGAATGAACAACTATGTCTCCCTCTCTCTATCCTCCCACTCACATACAAATGTGTATGTTTCGACCTGATGTTGTTGATGTTGTTCCTCCTCCTCCTCTTGTCGTCATCATCTCCGATACACATACAAATATATTTAGGCACATATATATAGATAAAATGAATTGAAATTATAAAACACGCACATATGTAAATAATTTGTATTTAACGAAAACTAAAATTATTTTTTGTTTGTAACAAAATGTAGAAAAGTAGTCGGTGCACCTGAAACAATAACTACACACCACAAATGGTGCTCTATATTAGAAAAAAAGCATCGCCATGTGGTGTTGTTACTGTCATGCACCGGTGCACCATGTTTCTTGTCACATCGCCACGTATTTTACTAGTGTGTCCCATAAGATGCATTGCATTGTTAAATTGTGAAATATTTGGCCTGGTGTCATGCTCTTTACAACACTAGTGTGTTTGTTGTACCTAAAGGCATCGTTAGGTTAAACTGTTTTATTGCAAACTAAGCGATGTGATGTGTTAATATGAACTCATTGATGCTACTATGTTATTAGAGAACCAGAATTTTGTTTTTCAGTGCATTGGGTTATGTAGAGCACTCATAACGTGGAATCTAATAAGATGCCTCGACATGCCAAGTCTTTCAATATTTTCCCAGTGCGGTTCTTTTAACAACACCGGTGCATTTGGTTAACAAGGATGCACCGATACGCTAAATGTTATGGCAAACAAAATTATTGGTGCACTTTGTTAAAGTGAAAGCACCGGTGTGCCAAGTCTACCAGAGCACCGAAATGTTGTTTAGCGGTGTGTTGTCTTTCATAATGCATCAAGGATGGGGCTTCATAAAAGATGCATCGATATGTTTATTTTTTTAAACTTATCGCAATGCTTTTCCTTTAACAACATCGGTGTGTATTGTTAGTGCTTACACACCGGTGGTTCTTGTTTATTGTCATGTCGCCATGTGTTTTAGCGATACGTCCCATAAGATACATTGCACTGATACATTGTGAAATATTCAGCCCCGTGTCATGCTCCTTACAACATCGGTGCGGTTTTTGGACCTATGGACATCGCTATGTTAAAAAAAATTATTGCAAATTAAGCGGTGCATTCTGTTGCTATGAATGCACCGGTACTTGTTGACGCTTGAATCCATCAGGACCGAAATGGCAACCTCATGAGGACATTAGTCTCCCTTCGTTTTTAGAGAGGTGGTTCTCCTCTTTGGATAAAATATATATCTTTGAATATCTTGGAGTAGGGAGAGTGCTAAACAACAAACCCCAAATCTTTATTGCTTGGATTTAAATGAAAATGGTTCTTCAATAACCCAATATGATCTTTATGTGCAGCAAAAGCCTTTTTACAATAATAAAATATTGAAGGAGGGATTCAATATCATAATTAAATTGTGATCAACATCGCACACAATTTCTTAATCATACATAAATACATCTATGTCTTCTTCATGAAAAATAAGAGAGAATAATTTGATCACCTCAAATAATTTTAAAAGAGTATTGTTATCAATATCAAAATAGAATTTGATATGTCAACCTCAAATATTTCATACTTAAAAATCAAAGTGACAAGATACAGTCAAGATCAACCCCGAAGCAATTCTTTCTGGAGTTTTATTCATGAAAGATGTTCTTCATTACAAAACCTTTGACAGCCATGTATGTGGCTGCAAATAATACATGATCATATAAGAAAATATCATAGAAGAATATAAGAAAAAAACTCAACAACTCAGCGTTGTGCCCAACTCTGAGATTCAAGCACAAAGTTATGAGAAGTGGTGTAGAAGAATAGAAAGAATGGAGAAGATGGAGATTTCTTTTTTTTATCAGAAGCTTGATTGTGTATCCATGGCTGTACCTTCTTCTTCTTATGATCTTCTGTCCTGCCCCTCTCACAATATTGATTCTTGGGCCTATTAATGAAGCTTCTCTTCTCTTTTTAAGAAGAGATTTTCTAACTACTTGAGTAGTTAGGGTTTCTCCCTTCTAAAAATTATCGTGCAAGTTTCTTCTTGAAAAATTTCATTTATTTAATGCCTCATTAATTCATCATTAATGAACTCACATAATTAATATAATTATATCGAATATGGGTCCCTCTCATTTTTTAATAAAATTTTAATTAAACTTTTATTTTAAAAACAAATTAATTAATTTTCCTTTAAAAGAGGACGAATGTAATTTACTTTTATGGAAGTGAAAAACAAATTTTTAGCCATGTAAACCACTGTCTATGTGTTATTCATCGTCTCATCTTTCCAACGATATAAATTTTTCACAAATCCATTGCCCGGATCTCAAGATATGAGCTTGTGAAGTTGAGTTGTCATGCAGGCCCATTAAAAATACAGTTGACTGATATTTTAATTTCTGGGAAAAATCTATCAACTTTCAGCACTTGAAACTTGTACCACCATCTTCTACGTCGAAATACCTTTCCAACGGTATAAATTTTGTGCGATTCTGACACCCGGAGCTCAAGTTATGGCCTTCGCAAGATCAACACTCAGCCACCATCAATCAAAATTGATGGGCAAATGTGGGCCCTTGGATGAATTTCGTGCTTTCCTTCATAAAATTCGAATTTTTGGTTTGAAATTATATCCCACATGCATTGGGATATTATATTCTTCATGATATATAATACTAAGTGTTTGATACACTTAGCAAGAAACATGAGAAGAGAAGAAATTATGGAGCTTGGAGGATTCGGCCCTTGGAAAATTGTCGAATAAAATAATAATTTTTGGGAATCCTGTTATCATCCACCTCATGCCATGAGATCAATGATTCGTGCCCTTGTTTCATCACAGGAATGGTCCACATCATCTTCACATGTCATATTCTTCTTCGTTGGTTTTGATGCCTTGGAATAGCTTTGAGAATTTGGCTAAGTATGTGAGATGGGACAAGAGGGGATAAGGGAGAGGGGAGTTGGAGGGTTTGCAGGTTCGCGGCGGTAAGGAAAGGCGATCCGAAAATATCTTTTAAAGACTATGGTTGAGTTTTAAAACATGAGTTCATTAACCATTTAAGAATTTGAATAAAGAGGAAGAATTAAAAATTTAACATGGAAGCCATAATAAGATATAAAAATCTGGAAATAAGCACAAGAATCAGCAAAAGTTGTTAACGGAGTTCAGCAATATCGCCTACGTCTTCGGGCCTTTGTCTCAGTGGGTGAGGCTTTCTTATTTATCTTCAAAGATTCAAAAGTACATCATAAAAGTGTCAAATGGATTACAAACTGATTTGGTTGTGTTCTACTAGATCTCAAGAACCCAACACAACTTACGGCACTGAAAACGGATGAACGAAGGTCATGGATGTTCTGCAAGGTTGCTCTCCTCAATGGCTTCCCTGCATAAAAATGTCTTTGACTGTCAATTTCCTCAGAATTTCTCCTTCTCTGAACCTCCCCTCAGGCTGCCAAGAACCTTTGGTTCATATACGCTTGAAGTTGGCAACAAACTCCCAACTCCCCCCCAAGATATGGCCTCAAAAAGGGCTCCAGATCCTCCAATAATGGCCAAAATCCCCCCAAACAAGCTGAAAAATCACTAAAACAAATATAATGTATAGTTCAAAACCCATAAATGGGCAAAATTCGGGCCAGCCCCCAAATTCCAGGTCCCTGATCATATGTGCCTCGCCATGTGGCCAAGGGTTGGGGCTAGCGCGTTTGGGCTCCTCTGATCCTGGCTTCTGGTCATATGCGTCGGGCCATATGGTTGCACCCTTACCTCTTCACATGCCTTATATGGTTGAACGCCCCTGGTCGGACGGGGCTGGCCCCCGCCAACCGGGGCTTATCCCATACCACACATGCCAAATTTGGAGTATAGGTCATATGTAATGGGCATATGGGTGTGCGCCACAGGCTGGGGCCTAGCCCCAGCACTATTCTCTACGGACTGAACACAAATTTCAATTCAAATAAATAAAACAAACTATATGGTGTAAGAAACACCATGAGCAGGCTTGTAGCCCGACCCTGCCAAAGCGCTTCCCCACGCTCGGAGGTCGCGAGTTCCACTCCTGTGGAGTCCATAAAATTTTGCCATCTATCAACCAATGAAGGGGTGGCACGTGGCAGCCCATGACTAGTCCACATAGCACCATAACACTTGCCATCAAACAGACATGTGTCATGATGTGATTCGCCCGCATGTCAACACCTACCCAATCAGCATGCCACCTGTCTGACATGTGTCAGTCTGTACTGCCCAGTCACCTGCCAGGTGTCAAGTCGTATTGTACGGTCATCTACCACGTGTCCATTTGTACGACCATGTCACCTACCACGTGTCACCTCCAGACGATGCCACGTTAGCATGAAGACGTCATCCTAACGCATGCTGACATCACATGTCGTACCTGTTGACGTCAGCGTTGACTTTGACCAGTTTGACTTTTTGTTTGTTTGGAAAAATGAACAGAACGTGATATCTTGCTCATACGATGTCTATTTGAGCACATTCAAGTTGCATTGGGTTCCTAACGACGAGGCCTACGCACACGTCCATTTTGAAGCAATTCTGAGCAATTTGATTTTTAGGCCTTCCTAGACCCATTTTGGTTCCTAGATCCATTTTCGATCACGACTCCCCACTAAGACCTTTTGGTCCTCCAAAAGGATACTAACCAGTCATCAAGTGCGGGATAGGCCACCCCACTTGTTCTCTGTCTTTAAACGTTGTCCTATGCACCGGTCTCATCAACATCAATTGTAAAACAACCATGACAACTAACAGCATATTGTTAGCCACTTGTACTTTGTCACATCTTACTGAAGCCACTACCATCCATGTTGACAACATTAGCAATGATAACATCAAAAATATGACTGCAAATGAGCTAATATGTTTGTAATACTTGCACGACATTAGCTTATCTTGAAGTAAAGTATGACTGAACTTCCACTCTACAATCATCTCATGTTCTTGCTTAAGATCAATTGCTTGATTTGGGACAATTATAGGTGTGTTGCTTGCATGAGTTTCCTTCCTTAATTGTTCCATTGTTGAAGGTATTGATTTTCTTTTAAGTGATGAGCATGTACAACATATTCATTGTCTACTTTGATTAAGTAATATTGATTATGTTATTGGTAGAAGATTGCTTTGCGATCATACAAATAAGGACTGCCTAAGATCATTCTACATTCATTGAGTGGCACCACATCACACGATACCTCATCCACAAACTTAGATGAAATTGCAAACTTTAATTTGCATTGCTTTGTTATGTGCAATTTATGGTTGTTGCTTATCCATTTAAGTGAGTAAGCCTTACGATGCATATGAGTGTTTAATCCCAATTGTTTAACCACTTCCTCTGAAATCAAGTTAGATTGAGATCCAATATCTATCAATGTGTCAACCTTAGTATGTCTCATTATGACCCTTATGTGAAACAATTTACTTCTATAATCATATCCATCACCAATTTTACCTATCAAACCAACCGTTGTGATTTTAGATTCATCACCTGAATCCGATCCTAAGTCTGTTGGTCATGATGTTGTTGCAACTGTTTCCTTCCCTTTCCTCTCTTTGAACCACTTCAGTCTCTTCTCGGGATGCAATTTCCAGCAATGGTCATCATCATGCCCTTCTTTCTTGCAATGCTTTCAAGAGAGCGTCTCTTCCTTTCTTGCCACTGAATTTGCCTTCTTGCCATTACACTTCCTTTTGTCCTCTTTTCTTGAAGACGATTCCCATGATACACCAACTTTTGTTTTCCCTACCTCAATGTATGTCGCTTGAACAGAAACCTCATAAAGATTAGTAGGTCCAAACATAAATACAATGTTACAAATATGTGCAGGTAAACCTCCTATATACTTCATAAGAGTTTCTTGGGTATGTAATGGAATGTCTAACATTAATGCCATCTTAAGAAATTCATTTGTGTATTCTTCCACTGTTTGTCCCTTTCTTAGTTTAATACCTTACCATTCAATTAAAGCCTTCTCTTTATAAACCAAAGGATAAAATCGTTTTCTAAGTTCAGAAATAAAAACTTTCCATGATGAAAATACATTACCAACTTGTTGCGTACCATTTTTCAACTTGCTTTGCCACCAGATGAGTGTTGTGCCTACAAGTCAAAGCGATGCCAATTTAATTTGAGTCGCCTCATCTTTGATTTGTTGCACACTGCAATAAACTTCCATCTATTTGACACAGTTATCAAGCCTCTCTGCATTGACTTCACCATCATACATGGGTAATTCAAACTTCACATCAATCTTAAGTAAAGGTATATCATGTTTATGTTTGTTGACATGTTATATTGTGGTGGATTTGGGACTTATACTCGAAGAAGAAGAAGTTGATGGAGAAGAAGGAGGTGAAGGAGGAGTTTTAGGAGGATCCTCTCCTTCTTCACTTTTGGCCTTTGAATATTCACCTAGAATTGGTCTCTTCTAATCCAAGTAATCATCATATAAAACCTTCATCATCTCCGACATGGCGAGGAATGTCTTTCGAAACTCTACCTTGCCATGAGAAAGTCCCTCTTCCGATGCCATATTCTCACTTTGAGAATTTCTCTTTCTCGATCCAATCTCAGGATTCTCTTAACAAGATTGCCTTCACCATGATTCATCTTTTCCCTGGTAATCATGCAAACTCAAAAACCAACCGTCAACCTGCTCTGATACCACTAGATCCGAAAAGATCTTTTAAAGACTATGGTTGAGTTTTAAAACATGAGTGCATTAACCATTTAAGAATTTGAAGAAAGAGGAAGAATTAAAGATTTAACATGGAAGACATATTAAGATATACAGATCTGGAAATAAGCACAAGAATCAGCAAACCATAATAGCAAAAGTTGTTAACGGAGTTCGGCAATATCGCCTATGTCTCTGAGCCTTTGTCTCAGTGGGTGAGGCTTTCTGATTTCTCTTCAAAGCTTCAAAAGTAAATCATAAAAGTTTCAAATGGATTACAAACTGATCTAGATGTGTTCTTCTAGATCTCAAGAACCCAACACAACTGACGGCACCAAATACGGATGAACGAAGCTCTCAGAAATGGCCCGAAAGGTTGCTCTCCTTATTGGCTTCCCTACATAAAAATGTCTTTGACTGTCAATTTCCTTAACATTTCTTCTTCTTTGAACCTCCCCTCAGGCTACCAAGAACCTCTGGTTTATATAGGCTTGAACTTGGCAACAAAATACCAACTTTCCCCTAAGATCTGGCCTCAAAAAGGGCGCCAAATCCTCCAATAATGGCCAAAATCCCCCCAAACAAGCTGAAAAATCACTAAAACAATTATAACATATAGTTCAAAACCCATAAATGGGCAAAATTTGGGCGCAGCCCCCTGAATTGTTGGCCCCTGGTCATATGCATCTCACCATGTGGTCGAGGGTTGGGCTGGCACGTTTGGGCTCCTCTGATCCTGGCTCTTGGTCATATGCATTGGGCCATATGGTCATGCCCTTACCTCTCCATCCGCATTATATGGTTGAATGCCCCTGTCGACCGGGGATTATCCCATACCACGAGATCCAAATTTGGAGTATAGGTCATATGTAATGGGCATATGGGTGTGTGACAGGGGTTGGGGCCTAGCCCTGACCCTGCCAAAGTGCTTCGCCACGCCCAGAGGTCACGGGTTCGACTTCTGTGGAGTCCATAAATTTTCTCCAACTATCAACCAATGGAGGGGTGCCACGTGGCAGCCCACGACTGGGCCACGTGGCACCAAAACACTTTCCATCAAACAGGCATGTGTCATGATGTGATTCGCTCGCCTGTCAACAACTGCCCAATCAGCATGCCATATCTCTGACACGTGTCAGTCTGGACTGCCCAGTCACCTGCCACGTGTTAGGTCGTATTGTATGGTCATTTTCCACGTGTCCATCCATACAAACACGTCACGTGCCATCCGTACAGCCACGTCAGCATGAAGACATCATCCTAACGCATGTTGACGTCACATGTCGTACCTACTGACATCAGTGTTGACTTTGACCAATTTGACTTTTTGTCTGTTTGGAAAAATGAACAGAACAAAATATCTTGCTCATACGATGTTTTCTTGAGCTCGTTGGGTTCGTAACAATGAGGCCTACACACACGTCCGTTTTGAAGCGATTCTGAGCACTTTGATTTTTAGGCCTTCCTGGACCCATTTTGGTTCCTGGATCCATTTTGGATCAAAAGGGAGGTGAGTCAAGTTAACCATGAAATTTTTTGTAAACCCATGAACCCACGGTTGGATGAGTGATCCAAAGAAACTAAGTATAGAAGGGTGGTCATTCGGACGAGAGTGAGTTTGAATATGGAGCTTTTTATGAACCCACCAACCTGGGAACCCGCGGTTATGGATGATCGAAAATATGTTAAGTGTAGAAAGAAGGTTGGTTGGACTTTCATGCCGAAGGCATAAAATACTTTAGGGGCTCGACACCTGTGACAAATCCGATGGTCCAAAATGTAGATCATGAAACTTTGGGTGCCAAGTGGAGATCACGGAACTAGGAGGATGAGGGCTTGAACCCATGAACCCATGAAGTTGAAAAATGGTTAAGTGTAGTGTAGCAGTGGACTTATGACATGGTAAAGTGGATGGAGATGAAGGTCCTCCCACCCGCGAACCTGATGAGGAGATGAAGGAAGAGTCCCAAAAACATCTAAGTGTAGAGACTAGTGGAGCATATCGAGAAGAGTGTTGAAAAGAGAAAAATAGTTAAGTGTGGAGATGGAAGGTGAGGGAGATGAGTGATGAGAGTAATTCACAATTAGAAAATGGAGAGGAGAACGTGATACTTAGAAAAATTCTTCATAATCTCTCCTTCGGACCTTTAGACCATATCTTGAATAACTTAGGCATGCGGAAACAAATTTCTGATCCGAAAAGTGCATGATGAAGATGAGATTGAGGGTTGCAGAGTGAACTTATAAAAGTTCAAAAAATTTCTTCTTTTTATATCGAGGCTTTTATGAATCCAAGAGCGGAAAAATATAGATGACCAAATTTTGGTCAACAACTTGCTCCAACTGTGGGACAATGACCCCCTATGAGTTGTTGAGAACACCAAAATCTAAAGACCAACTACCTTCTCCATTGGGCTGTGGAGTCATATTCAAAATGAATTCTTGTAATTCTTCTTATTTCATGGAGTTACCTTCAAGTTTGATTGCCTTATTGTGCAACACTGAACAAAAATATGTACAAGCATGATCTACCTACCCTAACTTACTTGAAAGAAAGGGGCACCTTAGGTGTAGGCAGATTTCCAATGGAGTCTTTCAAGCATCCAACCGACTTGTAGAATGAGCTCCGGAATTGGGAAATATGTTGAGGTTGCTACCAAATGATAAAAAACATGCCCAAAGTATACTGCGATGAGACTGAGCAAGATGTACTTGAAATCTGATTGTATTTTTTAACCAACAATGCTTTGGAACCATGATTCAATCAAATCAACCTTTTTTTGCTCAAGAATGTTGTGTTCTTTGATTGGTTAAGAAGTTTCCAATATGAGAATAATTTCCTATTTTTTCTTATTACCAACCACATCTAAGATCTCTGATTCAACATCATTTCCTTAAAGGAATTCTTCCTTTGTACAATGATCATGTCTATGAGGTGAGGTTGGAATGGAGAACTGTTGGTGAACTTTTGAGGGGAACTTTAATGTCGTATTTTGTTGTTCATCAATAACTTCATGATCTTTAGAAATAAAATGTATCATCCATGATTCCTCTTGTTGCAAATGTCTTTCCTTTGATACTTGGAAAATGCCTTCTTCATAAAACTCTACTTCGGGGTGTTAATATTATGGTAGCTTCGGGAGGTATGAACCTCTATTGTGACCTATGATGAGACTAGAATCCTCCGGAAGGAAGCAAAGAATTAAAGGAAACCCTAGACGAGTTTTCGACTAAACAAATATATTTAAATTGAATTTATTGATGCCCAGAAGGAGAAGTCGGCCCCAGTTAGACGGGCCAGTCCACTATAAATACAGGGTGTCAGTTTCATTATTTCACATCTCAGCAGTTGCAGTGAGAGCTAAATCTGTGCAGGCAGTTGCAGGCAGCAGCAGTTTTGTGCACAAGTTTTCTGGGAGAGCTGAAAAGTGGTGCGCTAGCTTCTGGGTGGGATCATCTGTTCAGTTTAGTTTTTATTCTCTTGCTTGGTGCATTTAGCCTCTCTTAGCTATTGATTGTAGCCAGGATTCTCTTCTCGGTCAAGGTCAAGGTGCTCGAAGGGTGGTTTCGGCCTGTGGTTGGGTGACGAGGGTATCGTCAATGGTTAAACGAGCACAATCTTCTATATTCTAACAGGTTATGGGCCCACACCCCCTTCAGTCAGCCTAAAACGCTGGAAGGAAACATAACCACTAGGTATTAAGCTCATTGAAGAACTGTCGCTATAGTCACTAGCAGGAGCAGCTTCCAAAGAACTGCAGCTAGGGTTACTAGTAGTAGCAGTTGCAGAAACCCTAATTCTCAAATCCGGCACCTTGTGATGGAGCATCTTGCTCAAGGAGAAGATATTCAAATGCGCCCTAACTCAGTGCACCTATTGAATTTCTCGGAAGAAAGAAATGACGAAGTTGAAGTTTTGGATCAAGGCATGACCAATTATCAGTCAACCGAAGACATGTGCAAAACAATCAGTCTCTTACATTACTCAGCACTTACTAGGACAATTGAAGACGATATGTGGATAATCGACAGTGGAGCTTCTAGGCACATGATGGGAGATCAAGCTAGACTCTCATATCTAAATGAGAGAAAGACATCGTACAAAGTGGAGCTTGGAGACAAAAGCACCTACCCCGTCGAAGGATTTGGACAAGCCTCCATCAAATTGAAATCAGGTAATCATGTTCACTTAAGCAATGTTCTTTATGTACCTGGTTTAGAAAAGAATCTTGTATCAATATCATGTTTAGAAGACAAAGGAAATAGAATAGCCTTCATAGATGAAAAAATGTTATCATGGCATAAAGATTCCAGTATAGAAGATGCTAGGGTTATTGGAAGACGTGAAGGGAATCTATATAGACTACTAGAATGAAATGAAGAAGCCCTAGTACATGACGAAGTCAACCCTAATGAGCTTTGGCATAGAAGGTACGCTCATATCAATTATCAAGCACTACCTTTCCTCAGGAAGATGGTTGAAGAGATACCAGAATTGAAGTCTACACACGAAGGAATTTGCAAGGGATGTGCCCTTGGGAAGAACATCAAGAAACCATTCCCAAGCAGCAACAACAGATCTAAAGAAACCCTAGATCTAATACACTCAGATGTTTGTGGTCCAATGCCAGTCAGATCCTTAGGAGGATCTCTCTACTACGTAACATTCATAGATGACTATTCAAGGAAAACGTGGCTATACCTACTAAAGTCAAAAGATGAAGTATTCAGCAAGTTCCAAGAATTCAAGGCAGAAATAGAAAACCTTACAAACAATAAGATCAAGACATTAAGAACAGATAATGGAGGAGAATACACCTCGAAGGAGTTCGTTGCATTCTGCAAATCAGCAGGGATTAGGAGGGAGCTGACTGTTCCTCATAATCCTCAACAAAACGGTGTAGCAAAAAGAAAGAATAGATCCATCGAAGAAACAGTAAAAGCCCTATTGAACGATCAAGATCTATCCATGTTTCTATGGGGAGAAGCAGCGATGACGGCAATATACGTACAGAACAGAATCCCTCATCGCATATTGAAAGACATGAGACCAGAAGAAGCATTCTCAGGTAAGAAACCTAACGTAGAAAACTTAAGAATATTTGGATGTCAAGTTTATTCTCATATTCCCAAAGATAAAAGAAATAAACTAGAACCCTCAGGAAAGAAAGGGATATTCTTGGGATATAGTGATTCATCCAAAGCCTATAGAATATATATTCCAGATCAACACAAGATAGAAGTAAGCAGAGACGTAACATTCAATGAAAGAATGGCCTTCAGAAAATCTATTGAAGAAACTATAGAAGAAGAAGAAATTGAA
>JASDQU010815225.1:0-28964 GCA_032191745.1 Picea mariana
TCAACTTCCTGTGTTCAAGCTCCCACTTGAACCTCCGAGGAAAATAGTCCTCCCGAGTACCTCCCAACCACCCTTAAATGTCAAATAATGAATACACAGACAACTACACAGATAAATCAATTCTTACCAATCTTTCTCTGTATCTGATCTTCAACAAACTTTTCTACAATTCTTCTCTTCTTCTGTTTGTTTAGCAGGTCTGCTCTGCATCAACTTTTTCTGTAATTCTGCTCTGGTTCTGCTATGTCTGTCATTCTGCTCTGCTTCTGCTCTGTTTGTCATTCTTCTCTACTTCTTCTCTGTTTTTCATTCTGCTCTGCTTCTGCTCTGCGTTTCATCTCCCTCTACACATTTGCTCAATTTCTTGCTATGCCTCTGCTTCTTTTCTTTTTCTTACTGTTTATTCAATTTCACTTTAGAACCACTAACACGACACAGTCTGTTTCGTCTTCTTTTATACACATGGGCACAATGTTTCAACTTCCCAACTCCTTGGGCAAAATGACGACAACTGTCCAACCAACCGAAACGCCAACTGATCGACAACTAATTTGCAATCATGAGTCCGTTTCACTAACGGATTTGTAATTGAAAGAGTTAAATGTGTGTGGAAGAATAGTAACCCTTCGATCAATTCAAGCTTTATGCGCACCGTTGGATAATCTATATTATTCTTTCCTTTTAAATCGGATTTTGGCACTTTCAGTGTCAAGATGCACATGTACTCGGAACCCCCGATTCTTCGATCCCCAATGTGCTCCTTTCCCGAGCTTTAGCCCCTTCCGGCTACACAATGGTCCATGTGACCTGCTATCACGTGACCGCCACCATACCTCTCGTCAGGGTTTCAGGGTTTACTATGTCAATGTGAATACACCCCTTGGACCCGCGATATGCTGATCCCCGACTTCCTCTGTACTCCTTCCACCTGTCCTCCGCTGACTCCTGGGTGGCCCACATGCTATATGCCTTATCGAAAAATCGTGTATCGTGATTTCGTGATGTCTGATGTTCAATGTTCTTGTCAATACCAAAACCTGATCCCCGAAATTCCGTATAGAAAATAGATCAACGATCCAGATTATATTTAGATCTGATGGTTGCTATTACATCGCAATTTCACATATCGCAATTTCATAGTGTCGCATCGTTTCTTTTCTTTTTGAAATCGCGATTCACGAAACTCCGACACAGGCTGTGATCAATGGTCCAGCTATGACCTTGACTCAATGACTACGATTGAGTCGCGATATCTCATATCACGAAATCGGGGTTTTTGTTGTCTAATGTTTTTGTCACTTCAAAATCCCGATTCACGAAACTCCGATAAGGAGTTAAATCAACGGTCCAGATCACTTCTTATTTTAACGGCTGCGATTAAATCAGGAAATCGCATATCACGATTTCGGGGTTCTTGATGTCAAGTGATTTTGGCATTTCAAAGTCCCGATCCTCGATACTACGACAGTGACTAGAATTAACGGTCCAGATCACTTCTAACTTTAACGGCTGTGATTAAATCGTGAAATCGCATATCGCGATTTCGGGGTTCTTGTTGTCAAGTGAATTGGACATTTCAAAGTCCCGATCCCCGATACTCCGATGAAGCCTCCTGTCGAGCTTCTCCCGGTGGCGCTCGATCGCTGCCACACGTCCTTCCAAATGGACGGTCCCGATTATGTCGGGATTTCGAGGCTTTCAATGTCCCGGTTCTCACGAACTTGAGAAATCCAATCTCCCGATGGTTGATATCCCGATGACAACTCCTTGTGTCGGGACTTCTCTTCTTTCTCCCAAGGCTTATCTCCCTCGCAGCTTATGCAGATTTGACGGCTGTCGACGACCCTGCACCAAATCTAACGGTTCTCGTTCTTTCGAGAAATTTGAATGGGATCCAACGATCACTGACTCTTCTCTTCCCGATTATTGTTGCGCTGTTATTCATTGCTGTTGTACTCAAGCCATCACTACAACTACAACTGTACTTGCCATCAATGACAAGTATACACTGCCTGTTCGCTGTCTGTTACATATTTACCAACAGACCTAGGGTTCAACTCTAATAGCGCACCAACAAGACCTCGCTACTGGCGCTTTCGACAACACTTGCGAGGGAGTGCAGTCTCACCCGAAGCAGTAATAAGGGGTTGTAGGACATATGTGTCTACAATTAGAGGAAATGCAAGCGGAATGAAGGCAACCACACATGGAGAACAAATTATTCTTCTTAAGTACAAACCTACTTCGCACAGTTATATAATAGATCTAACATTCTAATGCATCCTCAGAGTAACATAAGTAAAGAACACAACATCAATCACACACTCAACAAGATATATGTGGTTCACCCTCTCCCTAGGGATACGTCCACAAAACTCTAATTTATAATATATTCAGTGAAAGATTACAGTTCTATCTCCACTCTTAGCTTGCAGATCTTTCTCTTTCTCTCTTCTCTC
This sequence comes from Picea mariana, assembly GCA_032191745.1. NCBI lineage: Eukaryota > Viridiplantae > Streptophyta > Pinopsida > Pinales > Pinaceae > Picea > Picea mariana. The sequence continues at coordinate 2,460 of JASDQU010815225.1, forward strand.
TATCTCGATTCCCTACGCACCCAACTAGAGGGTTGATCTTCGCACCCAACTGAAGATCTTACAATACATACTTATCTCTCAGTAACAACAATCAATCCACATACATAATCTTTCCTCGTCTCTCTAACCCATCCCATGTCCTCTTGACCTTTATTTATACATTACAATAGCTCACCGACATCCTTAGGCCAAGGCCTAGGTGTTAAAACCCTAGATACCAAAACCCTAGGTCAACTTGACCTGCGTTTTTAGGGCTTCACCAGCCTATCCTTCCTTCCTTCTTGCAAGGTTCTCCAAAGCATCTACCAGTGGTTTTTTTTTCTAGCTGAGTTGTCCACAATCCACCTTCCTTGCTGATCTGTCTTCCTCGATCTCCTTGTCCAATGGATTACTCTCTCAGACTTCGCTCTATCTTTTCTACTTCTTTCACCACTTTGACCTGATCTCAGTCAACCTTCCTTTGACGCAGTTTGTGTTTCACCTTTTCTTATATAATATTTTCTTTCTTCCATAAACAAGGGCCAACAGGCCCCCAACACTCAACTGTGACTCGTCCCGAGGCACTATGATTTGAATATTCTGATGTATGTCGACTTCATACTGTGTAGCGCATCCTGTGCTTCTTACTTTGTTCCTCCACCCGGTGTGTAGACTATCTTTCTTGTGTTTGGTACCCAGTCTCAACTGCACCTGGTACCTAGACCCTTCTCCTTCTATTTTTACCGAGAACTACAAGACAACTGGTTGTCATAGTACAATTTCAACTAGCTCCCATTCACCAATCCTTCCTTCCACTCCCCATTCAAAGTCTTCAGCTGTGCATATTCTCCTTCTGTTACATAGGCAACCTCATATGGCCCCAGCCAATGTGTTATGAACTTCCCTGGATGCTTCATGAACTTTCTATCATATACCAATACCAAATCTCCTTGCTTAAATGCTTTCTTCTTGATATGCTTGTCATGGTAGGTCTTTTCTTGTTCCTTCTAAACCTGCTGATGGAATCCTGCAATAAATATGTCTTCTTCTAGTTCGACCAACTATCCGAGCCTCTCTTGAATAGTTCCAATGTCATCCATATCTGTAAAGGCTGAAATTCTTAAGCTAAGAACTAAATATTCCATTTGAACAACTGCTTCTAGGCCATAAACCAACTTAAAGGGGGTCTGCATTGTCAGCTTCTTACAAGTAGTTCTATAGGCCCATGACACTACTGGTACTCTCAAATTCCAGTCATCTATGTTTACATTGCAAATCTTCTTCAACGCTGTCTCCAAGATTTTGTTGAAGGCTTCAACCATAGTATTCGGTTGTGGGTGGTATGGGGTGCTATTTTGATGGTGAACTTCAAATTCCTGAGTCAAGGCTTCAATAGTCTTATTAATAAAATGTGTACCTTGATCAATCATGAGGATATTTGGGCATCCAAACCTAGTGATGATATCATCAAATATGAAACACGCAGCTGTAGTTGCACTACAGTCCTTAACTACTCTTACTTCTGCCCATCTGGTCAAATACTTTGTTGCAGTGATGATGTATCTAGCTCCTGTGCGCTTCCCTGGTGGGTTTATAGGTCCCAGGAACTCAATGGACCATTTCTCAAATGCTTGTAAAGTTAGTTGGGGTGCTAAAGGAATCTCATCTCTTCTGGACGGTTTCCCAACTCGTTGGCATACATCACAGGTTCTGTAGTATTATTTAGCATCTCTGTGTAAAGTGGGCCACCAGAGGCCAGCTCTAAGAACCTTCTACGTTGTTTCTTTTCCTGCGTAGTGTCCTCCTACGATGCCTTCATGATCTTCTACTAAAATCAATGGTCATTCTGCCTCCATAACACATCTTCTCAGGATTTCATAAGGTCCCATATTATATAACTGTCCAACTATAAGCGAAAAATCTACAACGCACACTACCAACTGTTTCTTCTGAATGACCGTGTATTCATGAGGTGTTATTCCTGTTGATAGGAACTGAAATATCTTGGCGAAGTGATCATCAATCTTTGTAATGGCCAACAACTGTGCATCCGACAATGTATCCTCCAAACTAGTAGGTTCCTCTCCATGTTCCAACCTAGACAAGTGGTCAGGTCCCTTGTTCATCCTTCCTGTCTTTATCACAATTTCAAAATCATATTCCTGAAACAATAGAGGCCATATGCATATCCTTCCCCCCAACACATCTTGAAGTGTCATCCTAACAAGTAGTGACGAAAATTCTGCATCGTATACACCATGGATAAACCTTCTCTCTCAGTGGTGGTGTAATTTATCTCAACTGTTGAGAGATTCTTGCTAGCAAAGGCTAACGGGTGGTCAGTATCTTCTTCCTGGTTGTGCTAACACTGCTCCTAGTGCAATAGAAGATGTATCGACATGCACATGAAATTCTTTGCTCCAATTTGGAAAAACCAGAATAGGCACAGTAACTATTTTCTGTTTCAGTGTGTCGAAGCTCTGCTGACATTCTTTTGTCCATTGAAACTGACAATATTTCTTCAGAAGCTTCTCCATAGGTGATGTAATATGTGCATAGCCCTTAATTAACTTCCTATAGTATCAAGTATGTCCTAACACAGTGCACAACTGCTTGACTGAAGTAGAAGGGGCTAAATCGACAATAATGGCAATCTTAGATGGATCTACCAGTAACCCCTGCTTACACACAATATGTACTAATAGTACTCCAAAGGGTGAAAAGAAAATGCATTTCTTCAGGTTCAGGGAAATCTGACATTGCCTGCACTTATCCAACATTAGTCTTAAGAATTCAATATGGTTTTGTAATAAGCTAAAAACAATCCAATCATCAAAATATGCTTCCATAAATTTATGTAAAAACTCCTTGAATTCTTCAACCACCACCCTAGAAAAGATGGCTGGTGCATTATTCAATCCAAAAGGCATCATTGTGTATTGGTAGGATCCCCATTCTATTGCAAATGTAGTCTTATGGAGATCTTCCTTGGCAATCCTGATCTGATGGTATCCTGAGAATCCATCGGTGAAAGATTAAACTTCTTGTCCTCCCACGTTATCTAACACTTTGTTGAAACAAAGATTAAATTTTTCGTCCTTAAGGCCTAGATTTTTATCTTTCGGGTTTCGGCTTTCTGAAAATAAGATTTTCATCATTTCTTAATTCATGATACGTTTTTATTAATTATTTTTGGATAACAAATGGATAAAAATTTACAAAAAATAAGTTTTCCAACGCTCTTTGAAAAAATATTTAAAACGGGTTGTAATTTTAAAATTTGTGAGTTTTTAATTTAAACGTTAAAGGAATCGGGATTCAGGGTTTTCTACAAACAAATGTTTAATGCAAATTGAATTCCAAAACCACGATTCCTGATTTCCCGATACATTTAAATCTTAATTAAGACATGAATTAGTTTAACCTCCTATAAGAAAGGTTTAAAATTAATATAATTACGTCGCGATTTCCGCATTCACGGTTCTATGAGAGCGTGTCTCCTGTCATTATGTTTCCCGAAATCCAGATTCATAAATCACGTTAGATTAAACTAATTATGTTTTGGCCCTAATCATGATTTTTCAGTTAATTAAGATAAGTTAAGTCCTGTTTAAAACAAACAATCCGTCACAATTTCGCGATTTCGGGGATCATACTTCTTTGATAACATACATCTCGACATCAGGATTTTCGAAACCCCGATAGTGTCTAATATCAATTAATTAAAGTAATAAAAAACGTTTAAATTTTAATTAAAACATTGCGATTTCACGATTTTGGGTTTCTTCGATGACATACCTTTCGACATCAAGACTTCCGAAACCCTGAAAAGTGATGTTTTTAGATTTAATCCATACTTAACATTAATAAATCCTCTTTCTAAAACAGGTTTAAAGTTAATCTTTCTTAAAGTGTTCATTAATGCTTCGTTGTTCGATTAAGTAAGTTTCTCTTTTTTTTGAAAAGCCGAGAATGCCTAAGTACGGACATTAAATGCATATCTCCGAAAATATCTTTTGCATTAAGAGATTTAATTTCGTGACAGATGTACAAATCTCATTATTTTTATGATATATTCAAAATAAACGTTTGAACTTCTGTATTTTCATTTTAAAGATGAGCTTATTCATCCACTTTCCGTGACAGGTTTTCAAGTCAAACGCAGAGCTATGGCACCTAAAGAAGCACCGAAGAAAAATGAAGACTCACAGAAAGGTGATATTATCTCTGATACTACTCCACATGCCATACACTCCATCAAATCATGGACTCAAATTTCTGAATTGTTGGAGGACGAGCTAAAGAATGCTGACCTTGATTCCGAAAATCATCTCCGGGACATTGCTGAGTCTGAGCTACATAAGGTTGCTGCACATTCGAGGCTGGTGGCATGTACTGATATGATCAACTGGGCTCTGGATAAGGTAGATATCCCAACAAGGAGAATTCAGAACGAGCAAGGAGCTATCGTTGGCTCATTCAGGCCTGAGCACATTCAAGTAATGTATAAACTCTTGCCGAATTATAAACACACCTTTAATGCTGAATTTTTAGCTGAGTTTCAAAGAAAGGAATGTATTGAGGCAGACCAGACATATCCTGACATGATTAAAGGTTGGGCGAGGTCTGAAGCAAAGTTTAGGGCTGATACTCATGGGATTTATGCTACAACCTCCTTAAATGAATATATGGTTTATATAGCCATGATGTTATGCAGACTTTTCGGGAGAAAAGATCCCTTTCACTTTCATGCAGATTGGGTACCCTTCTTAGAGGAAGTTTCAGAAGGAAATGGATTTAACTGGCATAAAATTTTATCGGATAACCTAACGCAAGAAATTTTAAATTACAAAGCAGCCAAGTCAAAGGGCCAACCAGTGTCTTTTTATATGTCTGCATATATTATGGATGCGATCAGTTTTATGACCCCCTTTCCATTAATGAATTGGAGTTGGAATTATTCCTGCCCAGAGCCTGTTCATAAATACCACTCAGCCCTCTGGGAAGAAAATGATAAAGAATCATTTTACGAGGTTTGTCATTATGTCATTATTCCTATGCACAAATTATTTTTTGGATGCGAACCCCCTCGCATTTCTGATGCAGTCATAGAAAGTCTTAAATCAGTTGCCGACTGGTTTATTGAAGAAAATTTTTCCTATATTAGGGTTTATGGCTGTTCCATTCCCCCTTATGCACTCCCGAAATTATTACCAGATAGATTGGTATGTAGAGAAGTAGCTCATCAGATAGCCAAGGGTGGTATTGGGTTGGAATTGAAAGCACTTCAGAAAAAAGCATGGCCATATTTCCCTGTTCATGTCGAGAAATTTACTTTATCAAATTTAGGCCATTCTAAGGTAGAGGCCAAGTCATTGGAATAAGTGAAGCTAGTAAATATTGAACATAGAAAATATGACCCCTACCAAATAATAAGTAGGCATTACATACATTGTAATTTAAAGGCATATGAACATGAAGTTTCTATTTATGATGATATTTTTAAAGATGTTAAGTCTTATGCAGAAGTGATGAATAGAGTCCAGGCCTTGCCACCTGACTCACAGGCTGGGTTTGCATCTTTTCAAAGCCATAGGCGAAGCTGCCTACCTAAGATTTTACAAGGTGAATTTTGACCTCATTGCCAGAACAGGAAGAATCCCCTCCAAGATTTGAGACTAATACTCAGGGTAAAGTAAATGACAAAGGTACGTTGAAGAATACTGAGATACCTTCTCAAGACGCAGAGGGTTCTCAAACAAAAGAATCGGGAATTGATAAGGGAAAAGAACTAGAAACAATTCCATATATCGTGAAGAATGTTCCAGAAAAGATAGGAGGAACAGCTTCAAAAGAACTTGGTAGTCCTATCACCTCTTTATCTCCATTACAGTCTACTTTCAGAACCCCTCGTGAAGGAGTTCTATATGTCAATGATCTAGAGCCGATTTCAAGAGATGAAATCCCCTCATCGGATTACTTTTTCAGAAAAAAGCGAAGAGCAGTCTTGAAACAGGAAATTCATCCAAGAGGAGAAGGAATGATTAAGAAGCATAGAGTTATCATAGATGGAAAGAAACTCAAGGATGGAGAGTTCGCTACAGAATTAGCAAGAACAATGGGTGCTATAGCATCGGCTAATATGTATTCTGTGGGAAATTTAACAACTATGCTTGAATAGAAGGACCAAACAACAATCTAGTTGCAAGACAAACTAAAGGAAAATGAAAGAAATGTTAGTTGGGGAATACAAAAGGGTCTAGAACAAGCTAGATTAAAGGATATGCAATAAATTCAGAAATTGAATAAAGACTTGGATGAGGGAAAACACTTAATACAGGTCACACAGGAACAGGTTCGAAAACTGGGAGAAGAAAACAAAAATTTGCAAGATACGATTATATCTATTGCTAACCAGGTAGTAGAACTTGAAAATTTCAGGACACAGGCATTAGAAATATATGTAAGAATAGAGGAGGAACAACAGAAAGTGTTCTCGAATTTGGAAGTAATCCAAAATTATTTTCAGGAATCAAATAAGTCTTTGGAGAATGTGTTCCAGAAAGAAAGGGAGGCAAAAGAAGCTAGGACAACTTTTCATAAAGCAGTGGCTTCCTCATCAAAGGAATAAATTGGAAAGACTCAGAAATTATCTATTTCTGAACAGGTTAAAGGAGATATAATGATTAAAGAGTGGGAATCAAAATTGGCTGAATATAAACGAATCACAAGAGAAGTTAATGAAGATTACCAAGGAATCTTCGATCTCATTGAAACAGATTCATTGAATATCGGAACGGATGGTTGTTCTGGATTGTTAGGTGAAGTCAATATTGCCAACCACCAGCTGAGGTTTAGAGAAGAGCTGGAGGAAAAGAAAGCAGAGATTTCAAACATCAAATTGATCAACATTATAGAGATCAACAAGTGGATCATGACTTCAAATCTAAAGTTGAAAACTGTTAAATTCACAGAAAGGATGATAGAAAGTCAGTTACCCGAATTACAAAGGAGATTTTTCTCATTTGAAGCGAATGAGATAGCCAATGCTCCCAGGATCTTTGTGAAGTTTTTAGAGAAATGCATTTAGTGTATTAATGCGGAAAAAGGAAGTTCGTCAACGCAAACTTAAAACCCTTTTAAATGTTTTTATAATTAGAATTTTAAAAGAAATTGTAAATGGTTGACATTGTTTTTATGTAACCAAAATATTTGGAAGTTGGTTAATCACCAACGAGAAAATTTGATTAAAATGTATAAATAAAGTTTCAAAAGGATGAGAAGAGGCTTCAGAAATTTTGGAGAGAGCCATTTTGTAATATCAGTTTTGAAATATATTAGAATATAGATCACAAATGAGATTCTGGATCCTGCAACTTTGTAGCTATGTGTCTTCTCCCTATTTAGTATACTTTGTTGAATTTTTCCTTTAATGTTTTCTCTAACAAGTAATCAATTTGAAGTTATATACATCGTGGATTTATATTTCAGATTGGTTAGGATGTCAAATGATTTATAGTTTTTCCTCTAAAATCACTTTAGTAATTTTAAGACCTGTAGAACTTTTGTTCCTTAATATTTAACTCTTGTTAGAGACCTTTTTTTTCTTTCATCATTGTCTATTGAAATATAAGATTCTTTCTTGATAAAAGCCTTATATTTCTCTGTAGTGTTTATTTGTTGTTTACAATTCTCGAAAGTGTTACAAAACCAGGAAACGACCTTGAATGTGTTCACATTACTGTTTTAGATTTTAAAATTGTTTTCCTTGATCTCATTTCTGGAAATCTGAAGTAACAAACTGATTAAAATCCCTTTATAAACCATTAAACTTTTATTATCCATGACTGTCCCTAGTAGCAAACAACCCAACGTAGAACCAGGCCTTCAGGATCAAACCAGTATTGCCCTGAGTTTATTTAATATTATTTTACAAAGAACAACTAACCGAGTTGAGTTAGAAAGATCATGGGCTGCTATTGAACAAGACATTAGCATCCAAGAACAACAGGAAGCAAGACAGAGGCAGTTGAGAAACTGAATCTGCTCTGATATTTCTTTGATTCCTTATTCCCAAATCATTTCTTTAAATCATTTACGGATGCCTTGATGGTATGTTTTATAGCCTTAAAACATAAACTCAGGAACAACATCTTTTTGGCACCATTACCGGGGAACGAAGAAACAAATCTTTTCCCTGGGAAGAACAACACTGACATTTTCTGTTATTGATAGTGAACAAGAACATAAAACCTTCTAAGGCTATTATTTTTCACTTGGCGACTCCACACTAATTAAACTGGCTAGTAGCTGAAAGAACACCAGAACAAACCCGGATAGCAAATAGACATCGCCAGTCTCCGATCCGGAAAAAATTTTAAAATCTAGAAAATCACTTAAACAAGTCTTTTTGTCCACATATACTATAGATCAACCTGACTTTACACAATCACGCTCATCGGAAACTTTTGAAAGATCACTTTCACTTCCCCCCTCATTTGATACTTTCTCATTTCCTAAAGTTTCTTCTCCAGTTTTCCCAGAATCTTCTCCTCACACTGTCCAAACTTCAGTTCCAAATCTAACCATGGCAGCACAAGGAGGGGTTGGAGATGGAGGTGGTGCCCTTGGAGGTGGTCAAGTACCGCTTCCTGGGATTTTCGCTAAAGTGGCTGCTAGATATGCTCCCCTTGTTCTGCCTGTTCCTCTTCATGATCTCCCTAAGAATTATATGAAAAGCCTTCCGAAATTTACAGGGGGAGGCTGATTTGACTGCCCAAGAACATATAAATTTTTTTGATCAATTTGCAGACATACTCAGAATAGAACATGAAGATGTTTATTCTAGACTCCTTGTTCAAAATTTTGAGGGACAGGTGAGGACTTGGTTTTGATCCTTAGCAGCTGGATCATTAAGATCCTATGAATAACTTGAAAGTGCATTTATTAGACAATGGGGAGAGAGAAAGGATCACCTTTACTACTTAAGTAAATCCAGATCCCTTAGAAAGAAAAACTTTGAGTCAGTTCTAGAATTCACACAGAGGTTCAATAAGTTGTATAATAAAATTCCAGTTGAAGTTAAACCTTCGCAACCTGCAGCAAAGGTGACTTTTGCTGGCGCTTTTGACCCCGAATTTGCCTTATTATTAAGAGAGAGGAGATCAATAGATCTTACAAAATTGCAGGATGATGCGCTTGAAATTGAATCAAATATGATGGCATCAGGGAAACTTAAAGCAAAGACTGAAACTGGAAACAAAGAAAATAAAAAATTTAAAGAGCAAGGTGGACCTTTAGGGTCAGAAAAATCCTCGGGAGATAGAATAGAAGAGATGGCTAGAGTCATTCGAGAACTTTCAAACAAGATCTCGAAAATGGAACTAGAGAAATCAAAAAGAGATAATTTCCCTAGAAAAGACTTTTGAAGAAATCTTGAACCTCAGGGACCACAGAAAACAATTAAAAATGAAGATCAAAAAATTCAAACACCTTTTAAAAGTGAAAACTATATTGGAGAGGAATATTTAGGAGATTTTGAAGAAATCGATGAAGATATTAGTAACCTTGGCGATGATAATAAATCCCCTTATTTATCAAGACAGGATTACGAAGCATCTTTAAGTAAAGAAAGTACATCGAAAGAAAAGGTTAGCAAAAATATGACTGATGATTTCACATATCAAAATGTTGCAGATGATATTATTGCTAAATTACAGGGAAAATATAATTTGAGACCAAGAAATAAAAATCTCCCAAATGTTCCGACAAAAAAGAGTTTGCCAAGAAACGAAACCGATGAGGTGACTCCAAAGGTTGCAGATAAACAGTCTACAGAAAGAAACACAATTGATACACTACCTGTATAGTCAGAACCAGTAGGAACACCCCCTGTGAAGACACAAGCTCGTATAAAACAAAACAAGGTCACATCTCAACGTAAAACTGAGAAAAAAGGTATGGAAGCCCCGAACATCAAAAATGACAAGGCTCTAGGAAATTTTAATTTAGAAAATGAAATAAATAAAATCAAAATTCCTATTCCCCTTGTTGAGTTAGCTAAAAATCCCGTATACAAAAAACAAATCGCCAAAATGATTAATTCTTCCGAAGATGAAAGCCAGGCCGACGCTATTAACTTAGAGGATGACAAACCTATTTTAGTTTTCAGTCCACATGTCGAAGGTGCAAGAGATACAGTGGCTCCTTTTTATATTACATTAACCCTTTTTGACCACCTTCTCCATAACTGTATGTTGGATTTAGGAGCTTCCCACAATGTTATGCCAAAGGCAATAATGGAAAAACTTGGTCTCGAAATCACAAGACCCTATGGTGATTTATATTCTTTCAATTCGAGGAAGGTAAAATGCATAGGTATGATTAAAGACCTAGTGGTAGGTTTGGCTCAAATACTTTCTAAAAGTATTTTTATGGATGTAGTAGTCGCTGACATTCCCCCAAAGTATGGCATGCTATTATCTAGATCATGGGGTGCCAATCTTGGAGGATCTATCCAACTAGATATGACATATGCTACAATTCGAGTTTTTGGAGGCCAATTCACTCGTCTTTACAGGGAGACTAGGTTGGAATTTACTATAGGTGACTCAAATAACCCCAATAATCATCCAGTTTATATTGCCGACCAAGATTTAGGAAATTGTATATTATCTTTAGATGACGATTTTGAAGTAGATGTAGACGATAAATGTATATAAGAAAAAACTGAAAAAAAAAAGAAATAGAGAAAGATGCATATAGTACTGGAGTATGGAAAATGTATTTTGATGGTGCTTCCTCCTATCTTGGAGCTGGTGCAGGAGCACTTCTTATGGCTCCCGATGATCAATTTGTTATTCCTTTTTCATATAGGCTCCAGTGGAATGTAGATTGTACAAACAATGTATGCGAATATGAAGCTTTAGTGCTAGGATTAGAAGCTGCTAGAAGGATGAAAACTAGGAAACTCGAAGTCTTTGTTGATGCAGAGTTAATTATAAAACAGGTAAATCGGCAGTATCAGGCTAAGCATCCTAGATTACGGTCCTATAGGAATTGTGTCTGGGATTTAATCGAGAACTTCTTTACATATGTGAATTTTCATTTTGTCCCAAGATCTGAGAATCGACAGGCTGATGCTTTAGCCAAAGCTGCATCAACTTTTTCACCCCCAATTGCTTTTAACTTAAAATATCATATACAATTGAGACATCGCCCTTCAATACCAAATAACATACAACATTGGCAGGTTTTTGAAGACGATGAGCAGCTTCGAAAATTTCTAGAATCGTTAGAAGAATTTGCAGAAACACATACCGATCTAGAAAATCAAAATGATCCTATTTGGATCATGCAAGAAGGGGAGGATTCTAAACAATTTCACGATAAAATTGCAAACCACCGAATGCTTGTTCTCAAGAACAACCAAATTCCCAAGGGTTTAATCCCTTTGTAAAGACTTTTTTAATAAAGATGATATCCCTTATAAAACTACTCTACAACCCCAACTAGAGGAGGTTGAAGATTGTAATATAGGAACTGAAGATAACCCCCGAATGGTTAAAATATCCAAATATTTATCAAAAGAAAAGAAAAGTAAATACACAGAGTTGTTAAGAAAATATAAAGATGTTTTCACATGGTCATACGAAGAACTGAAAACATATGACACTTCTATGATAGAACATAAAATTCCTCTCAAACCAGGTGTCAAACCTTTTAAAAAAAAACTCCGACAATTTAACCCTATTTTATTACCTGTTATCGAATGAGAAGTCAAAAAACTTATGGACGCTAAGATAATTGTTCCCCTAAGATATTCTAATTGGGTAGCTAATCTGGTCCCAGTTAGAAAGAAAAATGGGGAAATCAGATTATGTGTTGATTTTAGGAATCTTAATAAATCTTCTCTGAAAGATAATTATCCTCTACCTAAAATGGACCATGTTCTTGAAAAAATAGTAGGGGCTAATAGAATGTCCATGATTGACGGATTTTCAAGTTATAATCAGATTGCCGTCAGTGATCTTGATAAAGAAAAAAACGCATTTACTACTCCTTGGGGCCCGTTTATGTACGATAAAATGCTGTTTGGACTAATAATGTAGGAGCTACTTTTCAACGCGCAATGGATATTGCTTTCGTCGGCGAACGGGACAAGTTTGTAGTCATCTATTTGGATGATCTTATTGTTTTTTCTAAATCGGATGAAGACCATATGATTCATCTCAAACAAACATTTGAAAAATGCCGTAGGTTTGGTCTATCCTTAAATCCTAAAAAATCTCATTTCGCTATGCAAGAAGGCAAGTTGTTGGGTCATATCGTATCCCGAAATGGAATCAGGATTGATCCTAAAAGAGTAGAGGCTATAGATACAATATCTATTCCTAGGAATGTGAAAGAAATTCAATCATTTTTAGGAAAACTAAATTTCTTGAGAAGATTTATTCCTAACTTCGCTGAAATTGTTAAATTGATTACAGATATGCTCAGAAAAAACAGTGAAGTAAAATGGACAGCAGAAGCTAAGGCATCCTTTGCCCATATTAAAAAGGTCATAAGTGAGGCACCAGTACTAGCGAGGCCAGATTATCTTAAATATTTTCTTATTTTTTCATTTCCCTCTGAACACACGCTTGCTGCTGTACTCCTTCAGAAGAACGAAGAAGGTTTCGAGAAACCGATAGCCTTCTTTAGCAAAAGTCTCCGAGATGCTAAAATTAAATATAATATAATGGAAAAGCAAGCGTATGCTATGGTAAAAGCATTGAAAGCTTTCATAACTTATGTTTTACACTCTAAAGTGATTGCATATGTACCCACTAGTGCTGTAAAAGATATCTTGGTTCAAGCAGACAGTGATGGTAAAGGAGGAAGATGGCTTGCAAAAATTCAAGAGTTCGACTTGGAGGTTAAACCAACCAAATTGGTAAAGGGATAGGGTTTAGCTAAACTTTTAGCTGAATCTTATTTCAAGGCTCTTGGGCTAAATAGTTCTCAGGAGGATGAAGGATGGGTAGACGTGAATGAACTTGAGGATCAAATGGTCGAAAACAAGATTGAAGAGAAATTCGCGTTGTCGAATTGGTACAAGGACATAGTAACATATTTATTAACTTTGAAATATCCAACTGACTTGTCTCCATCCAAAGCTAGAACGCTAAAGCTGCATGCAGTTAAATACTGTATTTCAGAAAAACGATTATACTGGAAAGACCCGCTTGGTTTCCTTTTGGTTTGTCTACTCGAATCAGAAACAGAAGAAGTTATAAGTCAATTTCATGAAGGAGTCTGTGGAGGACACCATGCTTGGAGAGCTATGGCATATAAAATCCTAAGGGCTGGTTATTACTGGCCTAAAGTTTTCCCAGATGTCAATGCTAAGGTACGAGCTTGTAGCCCTTGCCAATTTTTTACAGGAAAACATAAGCTACCAGCGATGCCATTAGTCCCAGTCAAGACAAAAGATCCTTTTCAGCAATGGGGACTTGACTTCATAGGTGAGATAAATCCTCATTCAAGTGCCCAACATAGATGGATTCTGACCACTACAAACTATTTCACCAAATGGGTGGAAGCTATCCCAACAAGGAAGGCCACTGATTCAGTAGTTATAGACTTCTTAGAAGAGAATATCTTGTCTAGGTTCGACTGTCCTAGAAAGATAGTCACAGATAACTTCACCGGGGTACTGAACAGGCCTGCTGGCAGTGAAGCAATATCTTAGGTGTCTGTAAGGTTGTCATACTTATCTTTAACTCTGTTCTAGTTATCAGTTTTTTAAAACTGGATATTCGTCTTAAGTCAAAATAGAGCTCCCCAATTAAATTATAATTTTTATTTCGATTGATGCAAGCTAAAATTTACAATAATCTGTTGAGTTTCCTAAGATTGTTCTAATCATCTTAATACTAACTTAAATTTAGAACGGGAAGGAGAATATTATGAAGAAGATTACAATTGAGTTTCAAGCAAATAAGAAGTTTTGAAAAGTTTTTCTAAGGTTTTATAAAATCTCTCTTTTTCCTCTCCTTTAGCAGTGTAACAATGATAAACCCTTGACACCATTTACCCAATGAAGGCACTAAGTCTATATGTTCTCCTCGTCCCACAGGGAGACGAGGTCCCCAGTTGGAGCCTATGTTGAAACAAAGCTTAAATTTTTCATCCTTAAGGCCTAGATTTTTATCTTTCAGGTTTCGCCTTTCTGAAAATAAGATTTTCGTCATTTCTTAATTCGCGATACCTTTTTATTGATTATTTTTGGATAACGAATGGATTAAAATTTACAAAAAATAATTTTTCCAATGCTCTTTGAAAAAATATTTTAAACGGGTTATAATTTTAAAATTTGCGAGTTTTTAATTTAAACGTTAAAGGAATCGGGATTCGGGGTTTTCTACAAACAAATGTTTAATGCAAATTGAATTGCGAAACCTCAATTCCCGATTTCCCGATACATTTAAATCTTAAATAAAAAATGAATTAGTTTAACCTCTTATAGGAAAGGTTTAAAATTAATATAATTACGTCGCGATTTAGGGATTCGCGGTTCTATGAGAGAACGTCTCTTGTCATTATGTTTCCTGAAATCTCGATTTATGAAATCCTGATTCATAAATCACATTAGATTAAACTAATTATGTTATGGCCCTAATCATGATTTTTCAGTTAATTAAGATAAGTTAAGTCCTGTTTAAAACAAACAAGCCGTCGCAATTTCACGATTTTGGGGATCGAACTTCTTTGATAACATATATCTCGACATCAGGATTTCTGAAACCCCGATATTGTCTAATATCAATTAATTAAAGTAATAAAAAACATTTAAATTTTAATTAAAACATCGCGATTTCGTGATTTCGGCAATTTCGGCTTTCTTCGATGACATACCTTTCGACATCAAAACTTCCGAAACCCCAAAAAGTGATGTTTTCAGATTTAATCCATAATTAACATTAATAAATCCTCTTTCTAAAACAGGTTTAAAGTTAATCTTTCTTAAAGTGTTCATTAATTCTTCGTTGTCCGATTAAGTAAGTTTCTCTTTTATTTGAAAAGCCGAGAACGCCTAAGTACGAACATTAAATGCATATCTCCGAAAATATCTTTTGCATTAAGAGCTTTAATTTCATGACAGATGTACAAATCTCATTATTTTTATGATATATTCAAAATAAACGTTCGAACGTCTGGATTTTCATTTTAAAGTTGAGCTTATTCATCCACTTTCTGTGACAGGTTTTCAAGTCAAACGCAGAGCTATGGCACCTAAAAAAGCACCGAAGAAAAAAAAAGACTCACAGGAAGGTGATATTATCTCTGATACTACTCCACACGCCATACACTCCATCAAATCATGGACTCGAATTTCCGAATTGCTGGAGGACGAGCTAAAGAATGTTGACCCTGATTCCGAAAATCATCTCCGGGACATTGCTGACTCTGAGCTACATAAGGTTGTTGCGCGTCCGAGGCTGGTGGCATATACTGATATGATCGGCCGGGCTCTATATAAGGTAGATATCCCAACAAGGAGCATTCAAAATGAGCAAGGAGCTATCGTTGGCTCATTCAGGCCTGAGCACATTCAAGTAATGTATAAACTCTCACCGAATTATAAACACACCTTTAATGCTGAATTTTTAGCCGAGTTTCAAAGAAAGGAATGTATTGAGGTAGACCAAACATATCCCGACATGATTAAAGGTTGGGCGAGGTCTGAAGCAAAGTTTAGGGCTGATGCTCATGGGATTTATTCTACAGCCTCCTTAAACGAATATATGGTTTATATAGCCATGATGTTATGCAGCCTTTTCGGGAGAAAAGATCCCTGTCACTTTCATGCAGATTAGGTACCCTTTTTAGAGGAAGTTTTAGAAGGAAATGGTTTTAATTGGCATAAAATTTTATCGGATAACCTAACGCAAGAAATTTTAAATTACAAAGCAGCCAAGTCAAAGGGCCAACCAGTGTCTTTTTATATGTCTGCATATATTATGGATGCGATCTATTTTATGACCCCCTTTCCATTAATGAATTGGAGTTGGAATTCTTCCTGCCTAGAGCCTGTTCATAAATACCACTCAACCCTCTAGGAAGAAAATGCTAAAGAGGCATTTTACGAGGTTTGTCATTTTGTCATTATTCCTATGCAAAAATTATTTTTTTTGGATGCGAACCCCCTCGCATTTCTGATGCAGTCATAGAAAGTCTTAAATCAGTTGCCGACTGGTTTATTGAAGAATTTTTTTTCTATATTAGGGTTTATGGCTGTTCCATTCCCCCTCATGCACTCCTGAAATTCTTACCAGAAAGATTGGTATGCAGAGAAGTATCTCATCAGATAGCCAAGGGTGGTATTGGGTTGGAATTGAAAGCACTTCAGAAAAAAGAATGGCCATCTTTCCCTGTTCATGTCGGGAAATTTCCTTTATCAAATTTAGGCCATTCTAAGGTAGAGGCCGAGTCATTGGAAGAAGTGAAGCTAGTAAATATTGAACACAGAAAATATGACCCCTACCAAATAATAAGTAGACATTACATACATTGTAATTTAAAGGAATATGAACATGAAGTTTCTGTTTATGATGATATTTTTAAAGATGTTAAGTCTTATGCAGAAGTGCTGAAAAAAGTCCATGCCTTGCCACCTGAATCATAGGCTGGGTTTGCATCTTTTCAAAGCCATAGGCGAAGCTGCCTACCTAAGATTTTACAGGGTGAAATTTCGACCTCATTTCCAGAACAAGAAGAATCCCCTCCAAGATTTGAGACTAATACTCAGGGTAAAGTAAATGACAAAGGTACATTGAAGAAAACTAAGATACCTTCTCAAGACGCAGAGGGTTCTCAAACAAAAGAATCAGGAATGGATAAGGGAAATGAATCAGAAACAATTCCATAAATTGTGAAGAATGTTCCAGAAAAGATAGGAGGAACAACTTGAAAGGAACTTGGTAGTCCTATCACCTTTTTAACTCCATTACAGTCTACTTTCGGAACCCCCCATGAAGGAGTTCTATATGTCAGTGATCTAGAGTCGATTTCAAGAGATGAAATCCCCTCATCGGATTACTTTTTCAGCAAAAAGCGAAGAGCAGTCTTGAAACAGGAAATTCATCCAAGAGGAGAAGGAATGATTAAGAAGCATAGAGTTATCATAGATGGAAAGAAACTCAAGGATGGAGAGTTCGCTACAGAATTAACAGGAACAATGGGCACTATAGTATCAGCTAATATGTATTCTATGGGAAATTTAACAACTATGCTTGAACAAAAGGACCAAACAATAATCCAGTTGCAAGAAAAACTAAAGGAAAATGAAAGAAATGTTAGTTGGGGAATATAGAAAGGTCTAGAACAAGCTAGACTAAAGGATATGCAAGAAATTCAGAAATTGAATAAAGACTTGGATGAGGCAAAACACTTAATACATGTCACACAGGAACAGGTTCAAAAACTAGGAGAAGAAAACAAAAATTTGCAAGATAAGATTATATCTATTGCTAACCAGGTAGTAGAACTTGAAAATTTCAGGACACAGACATTAGAAATATATGTAAGAATAGAGGAGGAACAACATAAAGTGTTCTCGAATCTGGAAGTAATCTAGAATTATTTTCAGGAATCAAATAAGTCTTTGGAGAATGTGTTCCATAAAGAAAGGGAGGTGAAAGCAGCTAGGACAACTTTTTAGAAAGTAGTGGCTTCCTCATCAGAGGAAGAAATTGGAAAGACTAAGAAATTATCTATTTCTGAATAGGTTAAAGGAGATATAATGATTAAAGTGTGGGAATCAAAATTGGTTGAATATAAACGAATCACAAGAGAAGTTAATGAAGATTGCCAAGGAATCTTCGATCTCTTTGAAAGAGATTCATTGAATATTGGAACAGATGGTTGTTCTGGATTGTTAGGTGAAGTCAATATTGCCAAGCACCAGCTGAGGTTTAGAGAAGAGCTGGAGGAAAAGAAAGCAGAGATTTCAAACATCAAATTGATCAACATTACAGAGATCAACAAGTGGATGGTGACTTCAAATCTAAAGTTGAAAACTGTTAAATTCACAGAAATGATGATAGAAAGTCGGTTACCCGAATTACAGAGGAGATTTTTCTCATTCAAAGCGAATGAGATACCCAATGCTCCCAGGATCTTTGTGAAGTTTTTAGAGAAATGCGTTCAGTGTATTAATGTGGAAAAAGGAAGTTCGTCAACCCAAACTTAAAACCCTTTTAAATGTTTTTATAATTAGAATTTTAAAAGAAATTGTAAACGGTTGACATTGTTTTTATGTAACCGAAATATTAGGAAGTTGGTTAATCACCAACGAGAAACTTTGATGAAAATGTATAAATAAAGTTTCAAAAGGCTGAGAAGAGGCTTCAGAAATTTTGGAGAGAGCCATTTTGTAATATCAGTTTTGAAATATATCAGAATATAGATAACAAACGAGATTCTGGATCCTGCAACTTTGTAGTTATGTGTCTTCTCCCTATTTAGTATACTTTGTTGAATTTTTCCTTTAATGTTTTCTCTAACAAGTAATCAATTTGAAGTTATATACATCGTGGATTTATATTTCAGATTGGTTAGGATGTCAAATGATTTACAGTTTTTCCTCTGAAATCACTATAGTAATTTTAAGACCTGTAAAACTTTTGTTCCTTAATATTTAACTCTTGTTAGAAACCTCATTTTTTCTTTCATCATTGTATATTGAAATATAAGATTCTTTCTTGATAAAATCCTTATATTTCTCTGTAGTGTTTATTTGTTGTTTACAATTCTCGAAAGTGTTACAAAACCAAGAAACGACCTTGAATGTGTTCACATTACTATTTTAGTTTTTAAAATTGTTTTCCTTGATCTCATTTCTGGAAATCTGAAGTAACAAACTGATTAAAATCCCTTTATGAACCATTAAAATTTTATCATCCATGACTGTCCCTAGTAGCAGACAACCCAACGTAGAACCAGGCCTTCAGGATCAAACCAGTATTGCCCTGAGTTTATTTAATATTATTTTACAAACAACAACTGACCGAGTTGAGTTAGAAAGATCATGGGCTTCTATTGAGTGAGACATTAGCATCCAAGAACAACAGGAAGAAAGACAGAGGCAGTTGAGAAACTGAATCTGCTCTGATCTTTCTTTGATTCCTTATTCCCAAATCATTTCTTTAAATCATTTATAGATGCCTTGACGGTATGTTTTATAGCCTTAAAACATAAACTCAGGAACAACACACTTCGTCAATCAATGGTGTAGGGAATGGATCATGTAGACATGCATCATTCAACTTCCTGAGATCTATATAGATTTTGATCTCTCCTATTTTCTTATCCTGAACCACCATAGGGCTAATCCATTCTGATTCTTCAACAAGTTCTATGATTCCTGCTTCCATCATTCTATCTAATTCAATCTTCACTTTCTCCTTATATTTAGGGTTCAATCTGTAGGGTCTTTGTCTAATTGGCCTTGCATATGGTTTCAAGGGGATGTTCATCTCTCTCATGGGCCCTTTAATGCCCTTCCTATTAGTGAACTTGGTTGGAAACAAGTCCTAATATTTTTGCAATAACTCTGTGATCTTATCAAAAGTGGAATCATCCCAGTAATATCCAACATTAACAAGATTAGGTGCTTGCTCTGTTGCAATATTAACTTTATTGATTTTGATTGGTTGTCCAATAAAATGTAGTTTGAATCCTGGTCCTTCTATGTCTCTCTGTCCTTCCATTTTTGCGATGTTCACATTCCTAGGATCATCGTCTTCATCGACATTGATATTGTAACATCCTTGCAATTTCTGAAGAGGTGCAGTCCATTCATCCTCTTCTTTCTCCACAGGGAGGCTTAGTGCTTTCTTAATTACTTTCTTTCTTACAACTTGTAAAGATTGATCTACTGGAGGGTGTTGAATTTCAAATAAAAATGTAGCTACAAAATTCTGAGTCATACCTTACCAATCTGCAGTGGTGAGGCATAGTTCCGCTTCAAGGTACTAGTTGATAGGCATTGTGTCTAGAGTACTGATGAATTTATGCAACCACGTTTCTTGAGGAATGCAACTCTAGGCCTCCTCACAACCTTGCACATGGTTTGCTAGACAACTTTGACCTGTGTACCTAACTTTGCATCCTTCGAATTGTTCTAAAAAGTGCGTTGTCATCAAAGTGTGACATTGTATCCAGTTCGGGATGTTACTTTTATGTGTTCCCCACCATATTGCTGGAGTAGCTTTCAAAGCCTCATCCAGTGGCAACAATCTCAATTGTATTGGTACAATTTCTTCAAATTCCAATAAGAAAGTTTCTAAGTGATTCAAACCATCAAATGTGGGTAAATTACTTACTATTGTGCCGATCCAACGAACTTCTCTGGTCAGTCTAGCACATCTCTGTGTAGATACTTCATACATTTTATTCTGCCAGTTCTCTAGTGCTTCTTTTGAGTCTGATGAACATGCATTGTCACTTCACCAACTTAAATTCCCATCTGCTATAGAATTAATGTAATCCTCCTGTCTTGCTGTCAGTTTGTATATATTCTCCAACTCATATGCGTGGTCTTCTTTTCTAATGGGATCTGTGTATTTAGGACCTTCATCAAGATCCAAAGGTGCGATGACCCTAAGGCCATCACCTTCAAACGTCATTCTTCTTTTATTCAAGTCAACAACAGTAGAATTGTTGAAATCCCAATAAATTCCTAACAACACAGGGTAAGGACAACTATCATCGACTATCTCAATCACCTCGAAGTCCACAAATGTTCTGACCCCATGGATGCCCACATGGACATGTTCCAGTCTTTCGAATGGGCTCACGGCTTGTTGATTGGCCATCCTAAGGCTGATGGGGGAATAGATTAACTTAGGTTTTCCCATCAGTGCCCAGGTCTGCTTCATCATAAAAATGACCTCCGATCCTATGTCGAGGACCACATAATCTATATCATAATATCTAATTTGAGCATTAAGGTGTAGTTCCTTATTTGTACTTCTCTTTTTGGATAGTTGATGTACTTTTTTATTTAGTAGAGGATCTACCCTTCCTATCTCATACTGTCCAATCAAATTTTGTATCTCTTGTACAACGCTCTCATCCTTTATCAAATTAATGAAAGTGCATAAGAATTCCATGAGCTTACTTACCTCTTTTCCCTCTCCAGTCAAAGAAGAATGATCAAAGGTGAGGGGCATTCCACATTCTCTCACTTCTGGTTGTGCCTTTGATGAAGAAGCCTGATCTCTTCTAAACTCTTTCCTTGCCTCTTCAAATGTATTTTTCTCTCTCTTTGGATCAAACTCTTGTGTCTTCTCTGCAGCTTTTCTGACTACTGATTGTTCTGTAATCTTCTCTGGAATCACCCTATCTTCTCTTGTAGCAGCGCCTCCCTAGTTATAACAACGACTTTGGGATCTACTCCATGAGGTTCTACTGTGATTATCTGTACTTGTTGGTTTCCTCTTCATCATTCCTGAAGTTTGGCTAACAACGCAGGACAATCTTCTATGACATGTTCAAATGAATTGCAGTAACTGCAAGTGGTACAAGGGTTTTGACAGTCCCTTTCCAAATGACCTTGCTATGTGAAGTTATGCCAAAAGATATGACCTCTACCTCGACCCATGCCTCCTCATCATCCTCTTCCTCTGAATCCACCACGAGGGTTGAAGTTTCCTCTTCTAGGGGAATTATACTACGTAGTGTTCTCTTCTTGCTGTACTTCACCTTGAATTTTGTAGATGTCCCTTGATCTTTCATGCAAGAGGTCATAAGCTCTACAGTACTTGTCATCATGACCCACAGATTTATAGAATGTGCAACAGAGGTTTGTATGTGTCTGAACATACTTTTTCATGTTATATCATTCTCCAGGGCGATGTCTATTTCTTCATACCTCACACCAAGGTAGAGTAACTTGCTTCAAAGGGCTCGAATCTCCAGAAGCCAAACATTCATGAAACAGGGGACAATGCTCCTTTTCACGGCCTTCTGATTTGCATCTAATGCACCATATGTCTTCTCTCTTATCTTTTCATATCTTCGACCTGCAGTGATAAGCTAGTTAGCTGACTCAAAATTTTACTCATACCTGAGATGGATTCTACCATAGGAGTTGATTCAAGTTTCATGGCGATCTCCAATGCCTCAGCGTGTGAAGAAATCTTCTGCTGCATCAGAGGGACTCTGATGTGTGGTAGGAGGGAAAAAATGAATCATTCTTTGTTTTTCTCGTCTGGGATATGAAAACTCAAATGACCTGTCAAGGTCTTAAACCTCTGATCAAACTCCCAAACCGGTTAAGCTACTTTTTGCTTGATTTCTTTCAACTCTATGATGCACTGCAATTACGACTTGGGTTTCTTGAATTCAACAATCAACAAAGTCTTAATCTCACCGATGAAATTCCTAATACTCCATACAAATTCACATAGGAACCATTGTTGATCAGGATCTTCAGATCCGTGTCCTCTAAAGGTGGGTAACCTCATCTCATCCTCCATAGATCTTCCTAAGGTTCCTGACTGAGTATGCACTGAACCACTTGTACCAGTTCTCTGAGTGTTCTAATAACTTAGGTTACTCTGGCTAGTTAATGCTGTTAAAACAACAAGGGGTGTAATAACACTTAATTCAATAGTCTACGCAGTCCCTAAAGTTTCTTACTCTTCTTAGCGAGGTTCTTCAGTCTTCTCTTCTTCTTCCCTAGAAGACTTTGAATGTTCCTCGTTAAAAAACTCTTCTTCTTCTCCACTGTAGAACCCTTCTTCCTGTGCTGGTTCGTCACTCTTCTCGAACAAGTTCACCAAAGGAAATTCTCTGAAGGTCATCCCAATGCGCGTGTGCCCGACCTCTGTGTCATTGTCGCTGTCTGAATTCTTGAACATTAGATTTTTCATTCTTACCCACTACTCTATCTTCAAGATGTTCTTCTCATGCAATAGCATCTTGATCTTCAACTTCAAGAAGTGTAAAAAGTTTCCTTTAGGTCCCTTAAATAAATATCTCTCTGCTTGGCTATATGATTCTACCCTATCAATAACAAACTTTGTGATATACCCTTTGATGGTACTATCAAACCAGTGATGTACTAATCTCGACACAACATTATCAACTCTCTTGACCTTCTTGATTAGTACCGACATCCAAACCACAGACAGTCTAGATCTGATTTCAAACTGGGTATCTGCTAATATGGCCAGCCACTCATATAGTTGCTTATTAATACCTCCAAAGAAAATATTGTGTATATCAATAAAGATATACCCTCCCAACCAGCCTTCTATGCTAATATTAGGGTTCTTATTCTGAGCTTTTGCGAAGTCCTTCTCTTGCTCTTCTATCCACTTCTGAATCTCTGTCTTCGATGGCAACCACCTTGACATTCCCTCAAGAAGATCATGGTCCCAACAACGAAAACATTTGTTGTCATAGGGGTAGACCCAAGATTCAACTCTAATACGCACTAACAATCCCTCACTACTAGTCCTTTTGGCAACACCTATGAAGCAGATGCAGTCTCACCCGAAGTAGCAATAGGGGGTTGCAGGACACAAGTGTCTACAACTAGAGGAAATGTAAGTGGAATCAAGACAACCACACACGAAGAATAAATTATTCTTCTTAAGCACAAAATTACTTCACACAATTATATAGCATATCTAACATACTAATGCATCGTCAGAGTAACAAAAGTAAAGAACACAACATCAATCACACACACAACATGATATATGTGGTCCACCCTCTCCATAGGGCTATGTCCACAGAACTGCGCTTTATAATATATTCGTTGAAATCTTATAGTTCTATCTGCACTCTTAGCTTGCAAATCCCTCTTTTTCTCTCTTCTCTCTATATCCCTTCCCTGTGTACCCAGTTGCAGGGTTGATCTTCGCACCCAACTGAAGATCTTACAATACATACTTCTCTCTCAGTAAAAACAATCAATCCACATACATAATATCTCCTTGTCTATCTAACCCATCCCAGGTCCTTTTGAAATTTATTTATACATTAAAATAGCTCACCGATAGCCTTAGGCCGAGGCCTAGGTGTCAAAACCCTAGATACCAAAACCCTAGGTGTCTAAAACCCTAGGTCAACTTGACCCATGTTTTCAGTGCTTTGCCAGCCTGTCTTTCCTTCCTTCCTGCAAGGTTCTATAAAGCATCTACCGGTGGCTTTTTCCGCTTGTTGAGTTGTCAACGATCCACCTTCCTTTCGAATATATCTTCCTCGATCTCCTCATCCAACGACTTGATCTCTCAGACTTCGCTCCATCTTTTCTACTTCTTTAACCACTTCGACCTGATCTCAATCAACCTTCATTTTGCACAATTCGCGTTTCACCTTTTCTTCTGTAATATTCAGTTTCTTCCATAACCAAGAGCCAACAAGTATGTCCCAGCGCAATGCACAACTATGTAACTGAAGTAGGAGGGGGTAGATCAACAATAATGACAATCTTGGATGGATCTACCAACAACCCCTGCTTACACACAATATGACCTAGCAACACTCCAAAGGGGGAAAAGAAGCTGCACTTCTTCAGAGCTAGGGAAATCTGACATTTCCCGCACTTATCCAACATTATTCTTAAACATTCAATATGATTTTGTAATAATCTAAAAACAATCCAATCATCAAAATAGGCTTCCAAAAATTTATGTAAAAACTCCTTGAATGCTTCGACCACCACCCTTGAAAAGATGGCTAGTGCATTCTTCAATCCGAAAGGCATCACTCTATATTGGTAGGAACCCCATTTTGTTGCAAATGAGGTCTTATGGCAATTTTCCTTGGCAATACTAATCCGGTGATAACTTGAAAATCCATCTATAAAGGAATATACCTCCTGTCCTCCTACATTATCTAACACTTCATCTGTAAATGGTGTAGGTAATGGGTCATGCAATCAGGCATCATTCGGCTTCCTGAGGTCTACACAGATCCTGATCTCTCCTGTCTTATTATCTTGTACCACCATAGGACTAATCCAATTTGACTCTTCAACAGGTTCTATGAATCTTGCTTCCAACATTTTGTCTAATTCAATCTTCACTTTCTCCTTATATTTGGGATTCAATCTGGAGGGTCTCTGCTTGACTGGCCTTGCATCTGGTTTCAAGGGGATATTCATCTCTCCCATGGGCCCTTTTATGCCCTTCATATCAGTGAACTTAGTTGGGAACAAGTCCTGATATTCACACAGTAATTCTATTATCTTATCAATGGTGGCATCATCCCTGTAATCCCCAACATTAGAAAGATTAGGTGCTTACTCTATTCCAATATTAAATTTCTTGATTTTGATTAGCTGTCCAATGAAAGGTAGTTCGACTCTTGGTCCTTCTACGTCTCTCTGTCCTTCTATTTTCGCGATGTTCACATTCCTAGGATCATCGTCTTCATCGACATTGATATTGTAACATCCTTGCAGTTTCTAAAGAGGTGCAATCCATTCATCCTCTTCTTTCTCCATAGGGAGGCTAGGTTCCTGCTAAAAGAATTTCTGTCTGACAACTTGTAGAGATTGATCTACTAAAGGGTACTGGCTTTCAAATTAAAATGTAGCTATAAATTTATGATTCATACCGTACCAATATGAAGTGGTGAGGTGCAATTCTTCTTGAAGATACCAATTGATAGGCGTTGTGTCTAGAGTATTGATGAATTTATGCACCCACTGTTCTTGAGGAATGCTTCTCCAGGCCTCCTCACAACCTCGCACATGGTCCTTCGGACAACTTTCACCTGTGTATATAACTTCACATCCTTCAATGTTGTCTGCAAATCGCGTTGTCATCAAAGTGCGACATCGTATCCAGTCCGTAATGTTCTTTTTATGTGTCCCCCAACATCTTGTTGGAGGAGTTTTCAAAGCCTCATCCAGTGCCAAAAATCTCTATTGTACTGGTACAACTTCTTCAAATTCTAGTAAGAAAGTTTCTAAGTGATTCAAACCATCAAAGGTGGGAAAGTTACTTACCATTGTGTCGATCCAGTGAACTTCTCTGGTCAATTTGGCACATCTCTACATAAAAAATTCATACAATTTGTTCTACCAGTTCTCCAGTGCTTCTTCTGAGTCTGATGAGCATGCGCTGTCACTTTTCCAGCTTAAATTCCCATCAGCTGTAGGATTAATGTAATCATGTTGTCTTTCCATCAATTTATATATATTCTCTTGCTCATATGCGCGGTCTTCTTCTCTGATAGGTTCTGTGTATCTTCGACCTTCATCAGGATACAAAGGTGCAATGACCCTAAGGCCATCACCTTCAAATGTCATTCTTATTTTCTTTAAGTCAACAATAGTGGAATTGTTGAAATCCCAATCAATTCCTAACAACGTAGGATAAGGACAACTATCATCAACTATCTCAATCACCTCGAAGTCCACAAATGTTCTTACCCCATCGATGTCCATAGAGACATGTTCCAACCTACCAAAGAGGCTTACTTCATGTTGATTATCCATCCTTAGACTGATAGGGGAAT
>JASDQU010815226.1:27564-42213 GCA_032191745.1 Picea mariana
GGTGCATATATATCCTAATTTTCCTTGATTCCTCTACAACCTGAAGGAGGTATGCTCCTATTAGATCAAAGAAGGCCCCAAAGAATTCGATGGTCCATCCTTCTGGCCCTGGGATTTTATCTATTTGGAAATTTTGAATTGTTTCTTTTAGTTCTTTTTCCGTAACTTCAACAAAGATATCTTTGCTTTCATATTCATCCACAAAACAGGGGACGTAGAGAACTGATTTAATAATGTCTGCAATGTTTTCTCTTGAATTAGATTTAAATAGGGTTTTGAAATGTGTGATCCCTAGCTGTGCTAGATCCTCGAAAGATGTGGCTGGAGAGTCCCCTTGGACTTGTAATTTCCAGATAGTGTTTGTGGCCTTCCTCCCTTTCGCAAAAGCATGGAATAATTTTGTGTTTTCATCTCCTTTGTACAACCAAATCTACTTTTGAGGTGCCATTCGACTTCTTTTTCGTCTAAGAGATTTTTGCGA
The DNA here is from genome assembly GCA_032191745.1 of Picea mariana. Classification (NCBI taxonomy): domain Eukaryota; kingdom Viridiplantae; phylum Streptophyta; class Pinopsida; order Pinales; family Pinaceae; genus Picea; species Picea mariana. The sequence goes on from JASDQU010815226.1 coordinate 28,046, forward strand.
CGAGTCTCTAGAGATATTAAGTTTTCTTTTGATTGCTGTGTGTGAAAGCCTCCCCCCTCTGAGAAGGAGATATGTTCAAGCTGTTCTTCGATTTATATTAGTTATGCTTCTTCTCTGATGCACTTTCTACTGGACTGATCCAGGTGGATATCGGTGGCCACCCACCTTTTCCAACTGGCTCAAAACATTTTTCTGGCAGTTTTGGTAATTTACTATTTTTAGCATTTTTTTGGGTCCTAAAACTTTCAGAGCCGTTTTGAGGCCTTAAACGACGTTTTTTGGGAAAATGGGGAGCAACATGGAAGTTCCTTAGATGTCGCTCACACAAAAGTTGTAGTCCTCAAATAGATGTGTCTAACAAGGTATTAAGCACGTCAAACAAAGATCGTATGCAAAAGTTACGACCCCAGGAAGTTGATGTACTGACTTACCTAAATAGGGCCCACACGACTTTTGGCGCTTCATCTCCTAGGGTTAGGTTTTTGGATGTCTAGGGTTTTTGACATTCCTATTTATTGTAAAAAAGGCCTCCAGAGCCTCATTGTAACCATCTTCTTGCGAATGAGCTTAGCCGTCACATCTCTTCTCAGAGATAAGCTGCCACCATTCCAACAAACTTGTTTTTCATTGCATTTTACAGTTTCATCTTATTTCCTTATTGAATAGAAAACTAGTTTTACTCTATCTCTGTTATTTTGTGTTAAGCACCTATTAATAATCTGTAGTCATTTTTTTCTTCTCATAAAATCCGGATCAGTGGTATCAGAGCGGTTTGCTCCTTGTCGTCTTAATGCATGTCCCCAACGAGGTCGGAGTATAAAGAGTTGGGTCTTGAGCTTTTTTCTCTTGAGGACAAAAGCTCTCACACGCCCAAGTGACCTCTCATGGTAGGAGAAAAGAAAGATGACGAGACAGGAGATCCTTTCAAAATGTTTCTTGAGGAAGCCCTCACACAATAGAGGAACACGATGATGGATATTTTCACGCAAATCCTTCGATGACTACCAACAGGTGACGCATATTCTCCGAGTGGAGGTTCCGCCCCCTCCAAGGTACAAATAAACTTCGATATTCGTATATTTGAAGGTCATATAGACGCATATGCTCTAGACAAGTGGTTGAATCTACTAGAAGGGTATTTTTTTGTCCATAACTTTTTGAATAGAGAAAAGATTATTTTTGCGCTCCTCAAAGCCGTTCCCCGTGTTAAAGATTGGTGGGAAAATTTTCGTGAGCAAAAGGAAACAGAGGAACCCTCATTATTTACAGTCACGACCACTTAGGATTCCTTTAGGGATGCTATTAAGGAACATTACTACCCTGTCGGAAGTTATGACAACTTGTTTACCAAATGGACCACACTGCGGCAAGAAAGAGACCAAAAAGTGCCAGATTTCACAAATATCTTCCATACCTTGCGCACCAAGTTGGGTATCAAAGATTCAAAGAGACATCTGGTGCTCAAGTATCATGGTGCTCTGCGTAGATACATACAGACCGAAATGGAATTTTTTGACATCTCATCCTTGGGAGCGGCCTACAGATATGCCGTCAAAATTGAGCAGAAGCTCAAACAAAAGACATGACAATTTGGGCCTCGGAACCCCACACAAAAAAAGCCAGGAAAGGGTGGCCCCAACCCACATAACAAAGGATAGAGAAAATATGGATAATATCAGGACAACCAATCCAAGCTGTAAGAAAAGAAGTACACCGAAAAGATAAAGAAAGATATCGAGAAGTGGTGTGACTTCCATAAGAGCCCTTGGCATAAAACTGCTGACTGCTGCTCAAAGCAGTCGCTGGTGGCCGAAGTGAAAGCCTCTGAATAAGATGTGGGTTCTGACTCTTAGTCAGAACTAGAAAGGGGAAGACAAATCATTGACACGGAACCTAGTGCCACCATTGCTACCACTAAGCTCCAGTCTGGTGAACCAAACAAGCCAGAAGAAGGAGAGTGCCTCTTCCATTCATAGATGTGGGTAAAAGGTACCCCGCTGCACTTCATCATTGATAGCGATAGCCAGAAGAACCTCATCTCAGCAAAGGTCGTCAAGCGGCTGGCCCTACCAACAACGTCACACCCACAACCCTACACCATTGGATGGATCCACCAAGGAAGCGATCTTCGCGTCAACTAACAGTGCCGACTGTCGTACGACATCGAGCCCTTCAAAGACGAGGTATTGTGTGATGTTGCTCCTCTCAAAGTTTGTGATGTTGTTTTGGGCCAACCTTATTTATGGAAACATCATGTTGCATATGAGTCTAGGCCTCGTAGTGTTATTATTACTTTGAACAAGAAATTGTACAGGATACCCGAGGCAGTCCCACCTAGTGTTATTTCCTTGATCTCTGCTAAGAAATGTAGGAAGGTCATCTCTCAGATGGGGAAGTTTGTCTTCTTCGTGATTCTCTCTCAGATTGAGCGAAAGATCACAACCACATCCATGGTCTTTGCGACCGACCTCTCCACACAACAAAATAAATTATATAAGGTCATGAAAGAATACTCATATATCTTCTCCTCACCTATTGGGGTACCTATGCACTTCCAGATCAAGCACCCCATCGATTTGACCCCCGACGCATCACTGCCTAATGGACTAGTCTATCATCGCTCTCTATTAGAGAATGAGGATATTAAGCGACAGATCCAAGAAATACTCTACAAGGGGCACATTTGTCCCAAATCATCACCTTGAGGGAGCCCAATCGTGCTGGTATAGAAGAAAGATGGAACCTAGAGACTCTGCATTGATTACCGGGCTCTGAATAAAATCACAGTCAGAAGCCAATACCCGATTCCCCGAATCGACGACCTCCTTGATCAAATCACGGGGACCAAATACTTCAGTAAGATTGATCTGAAGTATGGCTACCACCAAGTCCTGATAGAACAGATAGATGTATGGACCGCCTTCAAGTCAAAGGAAGGCCTTTTTGAATGGTTGGTCATGCCCTTTGGTTTGACAAATGCTCCAACCACTTTCATGAGGATGATGGAGGATATCCTACGACCATTCACCAATACTTTTGTAGTGGTGTATCTAGATGACATTCTCATTTATAGCAAGACATGGGCCGAACACTTGCAGAATATTCAACAAGTTCTGCACATCCTGCAGCAACACAAGCTATATGCCAACTTGGAAAAATGCTCCTTTGGCATGGACAGGGTCTATTACCTAAGATACATCGTTGATCAGCATGGTGTACATGTGGATCTAGCCAAGATCCAAGTCATCCATGATTGGCCAACTCCAACCACATTCACTGAGATTCAGAGCTTCTTGGGCCTTGCCAATTTCTACCATAGGTTCGTGTTGGGATTCTCCCATATTGCATGGGACCTCAGCCAAATAACCAGTGGTGGTCGTAAGGAAAAAATTGCGTGGGGTCAGTCCCAACAACAAGCATTCGATGATTTGAAGCAGCGCTTGTGCTCAACCCTAGTACTTTCACTACCAGATCTGCAACAACCCTTTGAGATCGAGACAGATGCTTCACACTATGTTGTGGGCACCGCTCTCACTCAGCACAACCACCCTATGGCCTATCATAATGAGACACTATCAGATGTTGTTCGTAAGTACCCTACTTATGAAAAATAAATGTACTCCATTGTGCAAGCTTACCGCCAGTGGAGACATTACATTCTTGGGAAGGAGACAGTCATCCACACTGATCATAAGCCACTGCAGTTCATGCAGACACAAGGAAAATTGTAGAATGACTGCCATCAAAAGTGGTCCACATACTTGCAACAATTCCAACTCAACATCAAGTATAAAACACGAAGCACCAACCGCGTCGCTGATTGCCTCAGCAGATTGCCAGTCACGACACTCACCATGGTGCTAGACTCTTGCGGCCATGATACCTCTGGATGGCCCCAACTCTATGAGACAGACCCAGACTTCACCACCACCTACCAAATGTTGGGTGAAAACACATTTGTCGATAATTTCCATCTTCAGGATGGGTTGTTGTGTCGTTTGGGCCATATATGTGTTCCATCAAGTGAGCAAGCGAAGCTGATCTAGGAATCTTACTACAGTCGGGTGGCAGGACACTTTGGCATTGAAAAGACAATGGTGATGCTACATAAACATTTCTACTGGCCAAAACTTCGACACGAGGTCAACAAGTATACCATGTCCTACTCTTCCTGCGCTATTGCCAAACTGACCATGAAGAAACATGGCCTGCACACCCCTATTCCTAGTCCTCATAGGCCATGGGAATCCATATCAATGGACCACATGTTGGGCCTCCCATGCACCAAGCGGGGAAATGACTGTGTTTTGTGATTGTTGATCACTCTTCTAAGATGGCAATTCTAGTTGCCTGCAAGAAGAGCATCACAACAGAGGCCACTGCCAAGCTCTTCTTTGAATGAGTCTGGGTACATTTTGGAATCCCACAAACCATTGTATCAGATTGGGACAGTCGATTTCTCAACATATTCTGGTCAAGCCTCTGGTCACTAATGGACACCAAGCTCACCAAATCCACGGCCTTCCACCCCCAGACAGATGGCCAAACCGAGGTTGTAAATTGAATGATTGTGCATATCCTTCTCATTTATAATTCCAAGCACCCTCACACATGGGATGAGAGCCTTCCCTATGTCCAACATAGCTACAACCGATCCCTACATAGCTCAACTGGCCACAACCCCTTTCAGGTGGGGTTGGGATTCCAACCATTGGGTCCCATAGATATGGCACTTCCCCTTGTGGTCACCTCGATCGACTCATCTCCTGCTCCAACTGAAGCTGACAAAGCCACCCGGTTCATTGAGGGGATTTAACACATCCTCTAACAGGTTCAAGATATCCTACGGAAGTCCAATGACAAGTACAAGTAGTGCCATGATCAACATCGGGTGTCACATAAGTTTCAAGTGGGTGACAAAGTTTGGTTTCACTTGTAGAAAGAACGCCTTACAGAACCCCATAGGAATCTTCACCCACTCCATTATGGGTCGTACACCATCACCAAGGCCGTGGGGGATAACTCTTTTGAGCTCAACATTCCTCCTTTTCTTGGCCTGCACCCAGTGTTCAACATGGATCTCCTTCGCCCTTATTTCCCACCATTATTGGACACCTCAGAAGTAGCATTACAACTGACACCAACAAAGCTGAACCCTGACTACATACAATAGACATCCAATGATCATATTGTGGACACATAGATCAATGGCACTCAACTGCAAAGGATCCAACTTTATCAAGTCGTCAAAGCAGGGCAACTCTTGCATAAGGGCAAGTGCTCACCCGGGGTCAAATTCAGCAGAAATTTCCTCATCTGATGGGGGAACTCAATGCAATGGAGACCATTGCTTCCTAAGGAGGGAGGATTGATCCAGGTGGAAATCGATGGCCACACACCTTTTCCAACTGGCTCAAAACAATTTTCTTGCAATTTTGGTAATTTACTATTTTTAGCAGTTCTTCGGGTCCTGAAACTTCTGGAGCCATTTTGAGGCCCTAAACAACATTTTTTGGGAAAACAGGGAGCAACATGGAAGCTCCTTCAATGTTTCTCATAAAAAAGTTGTAGTCCTCATATAGATCTTTCTAACGAGGTTTTGAGCGCGTCAAACGAAGATTGCATGCAAAAGTTACAACCCCGGGAAGTTGATGTACTGACTTACCCAAACGAGGCCCACATGAATTTTGGCGCTTCATCTCCTAGGGTTAGGTTTTTGGATGTCTAGGGTTTTCGGCATTCCTTTTTATTGTAAAAAAGGCCTTCAGAGCCTCATTGTAACCATCTTCTTGCGTATGAGCGCAACCATCACATCTCTTCTCAGAGATAAGCCACCACCATTCCAACAAACTTTTTTTCCACTGCATTTTATAGTTTCAACTTATTTCCTTATTGAATAGAAAACCAATGTTATTGTATCTCTGTTATTTTGTGTTAAGCACATGTTAATAATTTGTAGTCATTTCATTGTGCTCATAAAATCCAGATCAGTGGTATCAGAGAAGTCTGCTCCTTATCGTCTTAATGCATGTCCCCAACGAGGTCGAAGGACAAAGAGTTGGGTCTCGAGCTTGTTTCTCTTGAGGACAAAAGCTCTCACATGCCCAAGTGACCTCTCATGGCAGGAGAAAAGAAAGATAACAGGACATGAGATCCATTCAAAATGTTTCTTGAGGAATCCCTCATGCAACAGAGGAACAAGATGATGGATAGTTTCACGCAAATCCTTCAGCGGCTACCAACAATCGACGCATCTTCTTCGAGCGGAGGCACTGCCCCCTTCAAGATACAAATAAACTTCGGTATTCCTATATTTGAAGGTCAGATAGACACAAATGTTGTATACAAGTGGTTGAATCTACTAGAAGGGTATTTTTCTGTTCATAACTTTTCAAATAGAGAAAATATTACTTTTGCGCTCCTCAAAGCCGTTCCCCATGTCAAAGATTGGTGGGAAACTTTCTGTGAGAAAAAGGAAACAGAGGAACACTCATTATTTACAGTCACAACCACATGGGAATCCTTCAGGGATTCTACTAAGGAACAATACTACCCTGTTGGAAGTTATGACGACTTATATACCAAATGGACCACACTGCGGCAAGAAAGAGACCAAGCAGTGCTAGATTTCACAAATATCTTCCATACCTTGCGCACCAGTATCAAAGATTTAGAGAGAAATCTAGTGCTCAAGTATTGCGATGTTCTGCATAGATACATCCATAACGAAATGAAATTTCTGGACATCTCATCCTTGGGTGCGACATACCAATATGCCATCAAAATTGAGCAGAATATCAAACAAAAGATGCGACAATTTGGGCCTGGGAACCCCTCACAACAAAATCCAGGAAAGGGCAGCCCCAACCCACAGAAAAAAGGATAGAGAAAAGATGGATAGTATCAGAACAACCAGTCCGAGCTGCAAGCAAAGAAGGACACTGAAAAGGAAAAGAAAGATACCTAGAAGTGGTGCAACTTCCATAAGATCCCTTGGCATAACATTGCTGACTACCGCTCAAAGCAGTCATTGGTGGCCAAAGTGAAATCCTCTGAATCAGATGTAGGTTCTGAATCTAATTCAGAACCAAAAAGGGGAAGACATATCATTGATGTGGAACCTAGTGCCACCGTTTCTACCACCAAGCTCCAGCTTGGTGAACCAGATGAGCCAGAAGAAGGATATCATCTCTTCCATTCACAGATGTGGGTAAAAGGCACCCCGCTGCACTTCATCGTTTATAGAGGTAGCCAAAATAACCTCATCTTATCATAGGTATTCAAATGGCTGGCTCTACCGACAATGCCTCACCCACAACCCTACACCATTGGATGGCTTCACCAAGGAAGCGATCTCCACGTCAGCCAACAGTGTCTATTGTCATACGACATCAAGCCCTTCAAAGACGAGGTACTGTGTGATGTTGCTCCTCTCGAAGTTTGTGATGTTCTTTTGGGCCAACCTTATTTATAGAAACATCATGTTGTATATGAGTCTAGGCCTCATAGTGTTATTATCGCTTTGAACAAGAAATTGTACAGGATACCCGAGGCAATCCCACCTGGTGCTATTTCCTTGATCTCTGCTCAACAATGCAGGAAGGTCATCTCTCAAACATGGAATTTTGTCTTCTTTGTGATTCACTCTCAGAATGAGCGAAATATCATAGCCACATCCAGGGTCTCTGCAGTCGACCTATCCACATAGTAGAAGCAAGTAGATAAGGTCGTGGAAGAATACTCAGATATCTTCTCCTCATCTACCGGGGTACCTCTACACTGTTAGGTCAAGCACCCCATTGATTTGACCCCCGACGCACCACTGCCCAATGGGCTAGTCTATCGTCGCTCTCTGTTAGAGATTGAGGAGATCAAGAAACAGATCCAAGAACTACTCTACAAGGGGCACATCCATCCCATCTCATCACCTTGCGGGAGCCCAATCATGCTGGTACAAAAGAAATATGGAACCTGGTGACTCTACATTGATTACCGAGCTCTAAATAAAATCACAGTCAGAAATTGGTACCCGATTCCCCGAATCGACGACCTCCTTGATCAACTCATGGGGGGCAAATACTTCAGTAAGATTGATATGAAGTCTGGCTACCACTAGGTCCAGATAGAACATATAGATGTATGGAAGACCGCCTTCAAGTCAAAGGAAGGCCTTTTTGAATGGTTGGTCATGCCCTTTGGTTTGACAAATGATCCAACTGCTTTCATGAGGATGATGGAAGATATCCTTTGACCATTTACCAATGATTTTATAATGGTTAATCTAGGTTACATTCTCATTTACAAAAAGACTTGGGTCGAACACTTGCAACATATTCAACAGGTTTTGCACACCCTGCGAGAGCACAAGCTATACGCCAACTTGGAAAAATGCTTCTTCGGCATGGACATGGTCCATTACCCGGGCTACACCATTGATCATCATGGCGTACATGTGTATCTAACCAAGATCCAAGTCATCCGTGACTGGCTAGCCCCAACCACACTCAACGAGCTTTGGAGCCTCTTGGGCCTTGCCAATTTCTATCGCAGGTTCGTGTTGGGATTCTCCCATATTGCATGGGTCCTCAGCCAAATAACCAGGGGTGGTGGTAAGGATAAATTTGCATGGGACCAGCCCCAACAAAAAGCGTTCGATGATTTGAAGTAGTGCTTATGCTCAACCCCAATACTTTCACTACCATACCTATAACAACCCTTTGATATCGAGACAGATGCTTCATACTATGTTGTGGGCATCATTCTCACTCAACACAACCACCCCGTGGCCTATCATAGTGAGACACTATCAGATGTTGTTCATAAGTACCCTACTTACGACAAAGAAATGTACTCCATTGTGCAAGCCTGCCGCCAGTGGAGACATTACATTCTTGGGAAGGAGACAGTCATCCACACTAATCATAAGCCACTGCAGTTCATGCAGACACAAGGAAAATTGCAGAATGACTGCCATCAAAAGTGGTCCATATGCTTTCAACATTTCCACCTCAACATCAAGTGTAAAACATGAAGCACCAATTGCATCGTTGATTGCCTCAGTAGACCGCCAGTTGCGACACTCACCACGGTGCTAGACTCTTGCGGCCATGAGACCTCTAGATGGCCCCAACTCTATGAGACAGACCTAGAATTCACCACCACCTACCAAATGTTGGGTGCAAACGCATTTGTCAATAATTTCCATCTTCAGGATGGGTTGTTGTGTCATCTGGGCCACATCTATGTTCCATCAAGCGAGCAAGGGAAGTTGATCTAGGAAGCCCACTACAGTCGGGTGGCAGAACACTTTGGCATCAAAAAGACATTGGTGATGCTACATAAACATTTCTACTGGCTGAAACTTCGACAAGAGGTCATCAAGTATATTAGGTCCTGCTCTGCCTGCGCTATTACCAAACCGACCACAAAGAAACATGGCCTGCAAACCCTTCTTCCTACTCCTAACGGGCCATGGGAACCCATCTAAATGGACTACATGTTGGGCCTCCCATCCACCAAGCGAGGAAATGATTGTGTTTTTGTGGTTGTTGATCCCTTTTCTAAGATGGTGATTCTAGTTGCCTGCAAGAAGAGCATCGCAGCAGAGACCACTGCCAAGGTATTATTTGAAAGAGTCTGGGTACATTTTGGAATCCCACAAACCATTGTCTCAGATCGGGATAGTCGATTTCTCAGCACATTATGGTCGAGCCTCTGGTCACTGCTGGACACCAAGCTCACCAAATCCATGACCTTCCACCCCCAGATAGATGGCCAAACCGAGGTTGTAAATCAAATGATTGTGCATATCCTTTGCATGTATAATTCCAAGCACCCTTGCACATGGGATGAGAGCCTTCCTTATGTCCAACATAGCTACAACCAAGCCCTGCATAACTCAACCGACCACAACCCCTTTCAGGTGTGGTTGGGATTCCAACCATTGGGTCCCATAGATGTGGCACTTCCCCTTAGGGTCACCTCGATCGAATCATCTCCTACTTCAATTGAAGTTGACAAAGACACCTAGTTCATTGAGTGGATCCAGCACATCCACCAACAATTTCATGATATCTTATAGAAGTCCAATGACAAGTACAAGCAACGCCATGATCAACATCGAGTGCCACATAAGTTTCAGGTTGGCTACAAAGTTTGGTTGCACTTGCAGAAAGAACGCCTTACAAGACCCCATCGAAAGCTTCTCCCACTCCGTTATGGGTCGTACACCATCACCAAGGCCATGGGGGACAATTCTTTTGAGCTCAACATTCCTCCTTTCCTTGGCCTGCACCCAATGTTTAACGTGGATCTCCTTCGCCCTTATTTCCCACCATTATTGGACACCTCAGAAGTAGCAGAACATCTGACACCAACAGATCTCAACCCTGACTGCATACAACAGGCATCCAATGATCAGATTGTGGACACACAAGTCAAGGTAACTCGACTGCAAAGGATCCAACTTTATCGAGTCGTCAAAGTAGGGCAGCTCCTGCACCAAGGAAAGTGGCTCACCTGGGGCCAAATTCAACAAAAATTTCCTCATCTGATGGGGGAACTCAACGCAATGGATACCATTACTTCCTAAGGACGGAGGATTGATTCAGGTGGATATCGGTGGCCACCCACCTTTTCCAACTGGCTCAAAATAGTTTTTTGGCAATTTTGGTAATTTACTATTTTTAGCAATTTTTCGGGTCCTAAAACTTTCGGAGCCATTTTGAGGCCCTAAACGACGTTTTTTGGGGAAAATGGGGAGCAACACGAAAGTCCCATTGATGTTTCTCACAAAAAAGTTGTAGTCCTCAGATAGATTTTTCTAACGAGGTATTGCGCGCGTCAAACAAAGATCGTATGCAAAAGTTACGACCCCGGGAAGTTGATGTACTGGCTTACCCAAACAGGGCCCACATGACTTTTGGTGCTTCATCTCCTAGGGTTAGGTTTTTGGATATGTAGGGTTTTTGACATTCCTGTGTAATGTAAAAAATTCTTTCAGAGCCTCATTGTAACCATATTCTTGCAAATGAGCGCAGTCGTCGCATCTCTTCTCAGAGATATGCCGCCACCATTCCAACAAACTTGTTTTCCGCTGCATTTTACAGTTTCAACTTATATCCTTATTGAATAGAAAACCAATTTTACTCTATCTCTGTTATTTTGTGTTAAGCACCTATTAATAATCTGTAGTCATTTCGTTCTGCTCATAAAATACGGATCATGGACCAAGTTATGGTCATTTTTTTTAATCTCTTTAAGTTCTCCACAAAATGTATAACAGTAAGGGAGCCCTCTGCTGGATTGCAAATCTTCCAATTTCTTTTGACCAAAGACTGGAAGTATTCATCCTAAATCCATTTTTCATTGAATTTGAATGAACTGATTGGTTTCTTTGGCCTAGAGTTTAGTTCCAACCAAATAGGGCAGTGGTTTGATTCTCCTCCGTTGCCAATCCATTGTTTTAGCTGAAGGGGGGAGTTTAGGAGATATTTGTGTACAAGAAAGTGATCTAATAATTTTTCCACATTGGCATCATCAATCCTCATGTTTCACCAAGTGGTAAGTAGCTTGATGGGTAGAAGATCAATGAAACCCATAACATTGAAGAGGTGGGAGAAGCGGGCAGAAAGGGGGTCTGGTTAGGCTGACGGTCCCCAAATTTCAACATTTCCATGGGAGAGGTTTAGGTTTCCACCGAGAATCAATGGTTTTTCTTTCAAGAGGTTCTTTTTGAAGATTGTATCCTAAAAAGTGATCCGATCAGAATAGGGACCATACACATTTAGAAGCCTAAGTTATAACCCCAATCCCTCTAGGAAGATATTAACCCCTAGGAAAGACTTCGATGCCCAAGAGTTTTGTAGCTTGACTGATTTTTTGCACCAACCAACTACAAGACCACTCGAGCGTCATGTTGTATCTATCCCAAGGAACTGCCATGAAGGCAAGAGGGATTCAAGTGAAGAGGCTATTGTAGCTTTCAGAGACATCGTTTCTTGTAGTAGAATTATGGCGGGCTGATGTAGTGTGATCATCCTTTTTAACACAAGTTTTTTTTGGGACTTGTCAAACCCTGACAATTGTAGGAGATGAATTTCATGGGGAAACCCCTACCGGGGTTTGCGATGCTCTAAGGGCCCCAAAAATGGATCTTTGACTTCCAGAATCAATGTCAAGTAAGGCACAATTTTGTGCTTTGGAGAGGTGAGAAGATCAACTGCGACCTTTTTTTAATTTTTGTATTCCCAACACTTTGCCTAGCCCAGTCCCATTAGATTTTGGAATCAAGATGTTGCGGTTTCTGAGGTTGAACCTGACGGCTGAGTCCTCAGAGCTGAATGAGGAGGGGTTTTCAGAAGAAGAGGCAAGGGGGGGTTCGAGGGTAATGGGAGGAAAAGGGTGGGGGAGGTTGGNAGAGCAGAGGGGTTTCTGGGGGAAAGAGGGAGGGAAAGGGGAGGTTTTGTAGAGGGGGGAGGGGGTGGTTCCAATTTTAATAAATGAAAAGAGTGAACAAAACAGTTGATAGGAAAATGGACAGGATAAGTTATATGCTTACCAACTAGTGTGTGGAGCGGTGAGAACGAAAGATGACTTGTGGGGGGGTCTACTGCTGGAGAGGCTTCCATCCAAGGAGAAGCCTATGGTTGAGTTTCATTGAATGAGGTAGTCTGTCTGCTCTCTAGTATTTCTTGTTTCTTTCCTGAGATTTGTGGGCGCTCCGAGGGTGAGTGTGACGAGCTGGTGCTGCGGTCGGAAAAGAGTGTGTGGCATGGTAAGTTTTGTGCAGGAGGCGAGTTTGAAGAACGACCATGAAATGATTGTTGACAATCCCTCAGTATGTGCCCATGTTCATGGTAGGGTCTGCAATGGAAGGGGATCCCTTCATAGTCTAAAATATGCATGCAAGTGTGTCCTCCATCTGTTATTTTGAATTGTTTTTGTAGACCAATCCTGATATTGAGGGAAACAAGAATTCAGGCAACAACCATCTCTCCAGTTTCCTTGAAAGACATATCCACTTTGATGAAAGTTCCTAATCCGTTTCCAATCACTTGGAAACATTTTGTCGACCAATACTGAGGTGGGAGACCTGACAGGCAAACCCAAATGGGGATGGTATCCATCCTTTCCATGGCTGCATTGAAGGTGGGTTCCCATTTTTACAGTAGTATAGGGGTGGAGTCAATGCTCCAACCACTTTGAAGGGATTTTTTGGCTAAGGTGCGATTGGTGAATTTTAACATAAACCATCCTTTTGAAAGTCCGTTGATTTTTGGTTGAGATTCATGCCAAGAATCCAAAACCCAAGATTGTAGGGTTTTGAAGCTGAAGTGGCGTCAATATGACTTGCCCACTAGGGTTTTTTCAACCATATTTGTGGCTTGCGCCATAGTGATATTGTGACTGAGAACAATATTCGATTCTATTATTGCAGCCAAGATGCACTTGTTTCTTCTGCGCTTCCTGTGACTTAGGTTGGGTGGAGGTGTAGTATATACTGCTAGGGGGCCAAGAGTGTCCGAGGAGTCACCTAATATGTCATCCCATCCATTTATATTTGAAGGGTCCAAGCTAGAATCTATAAGCCCAATCTCCTAGAGTGTGCTAGTCGGAGGGGGGAAGGCATGCTCAAGGTATGGGTAAAACCAGGAAGGGGGAAACCCTAGTTCCTGGTGGATAAAACCTTCAGGGGAGGGGTTTGATGTGAGGGGTTGTTGTAGAGGGATTGTGTTTGAGAGAGGGGGAGGCACCCAATAGTCTAGTTCCATGGAGGGGTTTCTATAGGGAGGGTCGGGGAGGTAATTAGTAAGCGAGGGGGGGAACGAAGGGTTCTGGGTGTGTTGGGATGGAGAGAGGGGAAATGAGAGAGAAAGGGTAGAGTAGATTTCTGAGAGTGGAGGAGGAAGTGGGAGGGAGCTGGAGGAGGAGGTGAAGATTTATGGCAGGTTGGTGGAGGAGTAGTTCATGGGGGAGGTGATGGAGTAGGGTCGGGAGGGTCTGAGCCGACGAGGAAAAAGAGCGGACTGCCATGTGGTGAGGTCCGGGCCAAGAGATCAGTCGGGTTCGGGGATTAGTCCACTAGGTCGTCATAGGTTTCTATGGTGACCAAGCTTCAGTGGGAGAGAGGTCACTGATGAACGAAAAGAGGGGGAAAAAAGGAGAGG
>JASDQU010815227.1:15992-28117 GCA_032191745.1 Picea mariana
CGAATCCAAGCAAGGCCAAGTGGATTGAGGTTGGAAGGGTGAGGGAACTATACCCTCATCTTCACATAGACTGAGATAGTCTTTTGGAGGTCCAAAAGTTTCCCAATGGGGAGGTGTGATCAGGGGATCAAATTTTGCTCAATTTTCAAAGTGCTCGGAATGTGACGAAAATAGTGCCATTACGTCCTTCTCGTCTTCCTGATTCCGGTGGTATATTTACTTTCTTAAATGGAGTCCGTATGAAGGAGATATCACGATCTGTTCGCCAAGCCAAACATGCAAAATTTTGGATGCTGACTGTACCTGTCCGTACAGTCCATACAGTCTATACGGTGACGTGGGAGGACCATACAGGCCGTACGGTGGTGACGTGGTGGATATTGGTTGGTCAATTTTGGGCGAGTCGGATGTCGACACGTGTCATTGGATGGCTTATAATAGGAGGACACATGGCCCAATCCAAGGGCACCACGTGTCACTCACTGGTTGGCTAAGGAGTTTATATATAAAATGTTGGAGGCCGCGGGGTTTGACCCCCGGACCTCTCCTCCACATAATACCTTAAAAAATTCCAATAGCCAACTTTCCCGCCATTGTTCCTTGGCATATATGTCTATGCGTTTGTATTTAATGTGGTGAATTGTATTATATGGAAAGCGGTCGGGCCGGGGCTTAGCCCTGGCCCGTGGTCATTAAACATTATAATATGACCATGTTTTATATAGCCGCCAATTGAAATGCACAGGGTCTATGTTACATAGCCCGTGGATGTGGTTCCACTATACACACATATAACCGTGTAATATAAATGTGCGCGCGGGTGTGGTAATACGTATGTCACTCTATTGTATATGTGCGGGAGTTATACCGTTGGCATGGTTCAAACGAACTAACCACCTTTTTGCCCAGCCTTTGGTCGCATGTGTCATATGCCCAGGTGCCGAGGTGGTTAGGGGCTAGAGGCACCTTAACCGTCCTACGGTTTGCACCGTTGGCATGGTTGCGCCCGGTGCTGGGTTTTTACACTTTAAAGAGTGTGTGAGCCAGGTTCACTCAAGGAGGGTGCGAATTATAGAACCAGAGATAGCAAGCTTGAAGAGGGAGACTTCCAGGAGGCCTAACTTCTTCATTTTTCGACTGATTGAGGTGTCGAAAGAGCCCAGACAGGGGTTTTGGGACGCTGGGAAGCCATTGGAGCAGTTGGTTTGTCAGTTTGAGCATTGTAAGACATGTTTTTGAGCACTTTTTGAGAAATTAATAATAATGATCCATTGGAAGCTGGACCAAGAGATGTATCCCATAAGAGGGGTGAACTCCTTTATCAATTGATGTGCACATGTGTTTATGTTCAATGTTTATGATGTTGTCTATGTGTATTTGGCATAAGTAATCCTTAATTTATGTGTTGCAAATTGATCCTGTTGCTTTAAACACATAACATTTCACTTGCAATAATTATTCAAGTTTTTCAAGTCTTCTTTAATTTTAGATCATTCACCTAGTGTGGGCTACGTCCACCAGAGAAATTGCCAGGTCCTTTCTTTATTATTATCTAGCAAAATGAAGGGATACAACCTACAACAAAACTCGTTGTAACATCCTCTTCTTTCTCTCACAATCTCCTCTCTCAGAATACAATACTCACCAACATACATAGCCGCAATACATTTCCCTCATAAAAGAGGGTTTCCTTCTAGGGAAAAAACCCTAACATAATCTCTATCATTAGATCTGTGACCTTATAATGAACAGTCCAGATTTAAAATGAAATTAAAATATACTTTTACAAGCCAATTTTTGCTTCAGGGGCTTCACCCCCGAACCCCCGCTGGGGGCCTGCTTGCCCCTAGACCCCCCAGCCTGGGGGATAGCCCCCCCGGACCCCGCAGAGGGGGTAGCCCCCCTCTGCACTCCCCCGTGTGGAAGAGTGTACATACTTCTGGGGTGTAAATACTTCATGTGGTATAAACACGGCTGAAAGTAAAAGACCTCTAAATCAGGAAGATAAAGACCTCTAAATCAGGAAGATAATCAGGCTCCACAACCAACAGATTTGGGGGCAGCGATCAATATCCTGACTATGGAAACCGACAACACCCTAGGTTTTGACTCTTTCGAACCCACCCCAATTATGTTACAATTGGTTGATCAATCAGTGGTTAGACCAGTTAGCACACTACATGATATAGAAATCTCAATCAACTCTTGGGAATATCTAGCGGATTTCCTCATCATCAACCCAAGAAGTGGACTCGAACGACATCCATTGATACTGGGCAGACCATGGCTCGCAACAGCTGACACATACATAGGATGTCGAATGGGTAATATGAAAATTGCTAGAGGAGGTGTCACAAAAAATCTCATCTTATATCCTCCAGCCAAGCCAAGCCCAACTTTCATATATCCACAATTGCGACCACCACGGTATCCATAAAAGGACTTATGAGCCCCTCTCACACTGGAAGAAGCTATCGGACTCAAGAACCAACTAGAGGATGACGTAATCAGTGGGTTTATTAACAACCTATCCATCGTGGGTAACCCAACATGCCAGATGCTCCAAGGTTTTCTAGATTGTGAAGCACAGGGAGACTCACTGGAAGATTTAATGGAACAACAAATATCAACTACCACTGTCTATGACAGCAAATCCATTGAGATTGCACCAGGGAAGTCTCTGAACATTAATGCCAATTTAGATGAGCAACAACAACAAAAGCTAATTCGAGTCCTTTCTAAATACCAGTAAGCTTTTGCCTGGGAATATTTTGACATGAAATTTATTTATCTGCAACTTTGCACACACCACATTTACATTGAGAAAGATGCCCAACCTATCCGACAGTCGCAAAGATGATTGAATCCCCACCTCATGGATATTGTTAAATAATAATTACAAAAGATGTTGGACGTAGATTTTATATACCCTATCTCAAATAGTAGGTGGGTCTCCCATTAGTCATTGTCCCCAAGAAAAATGGGAAATGGATAATCTATGTCGACTACAGGGAACTTAACAAAGACACTCAAAAGTACCACCTCCCCTTACCTTTCATCGATCAGGTCCTGGATACTTTGGCATGAAAGAAGTACTTTTCTTTCCTAGATGGTTTTAGTGGCTACAATCAGATCCATATTGGCCCAGAAGATTAATATAAAACTACATTCACATGCCCCTGGGGTACCTTTGCATACAGAGTATTTCCCTTTGGACTTTGCAATGCTCCGACAAGATTCCAAAGGGCCATCCTGATCATATTCAGCAATTTGATCAGTGAAGGGATTGAAGTTTACATGGATGAATTTACTCCTTATGGAGACAACTTCGATCAAACACTGAATAATCTGGAGAAGGTACTAGAATGGTGCATTGCTACCAGGTTATGTTTAAGCCACAAAAAATGTCACATGATGATGATGGAAGGTGTGGCACTAGGGAATTATATTTTTGCAGATGGAATTAGAGTAGATCAAACCAAAATAGAAGTAATCCCTAATGTACCTACACCACACACACAAACTGAGGTACATAGTTTCCTTGGCAATTCAGGATACTATCGCAGATTTATGGAAAATTTTGCAAGAACCGTTGCACCTTTACATGATTTGACTGGTAATGTGGATTTTCAGTGTTCTAACAAGTGTGATGTGGCATTTGTAGGACTCAAGAAGCTGATCTCGACAACATCGGTGTTGAGAGGACCAAATTGGAAAATACCATTTCACATCTCCACCAATGCATCAGATATTTCCATAGGCGTTGTCCTTGGACAGGAAGAAGACAAGAAACCCTACTCCATTTATTTTATTAGAAAGAATCTTACTCCAGCTGAACTTAGTTATACAGTAACAAAAAACGAATTTTTAGCTGTTATACATGCCATCAATAAATTTCATTAGTATATAACGAGTTATCCAATTATTTTGTATACTGATCATCCTGCTATTAAATATCTAGCTAATAAACCAATTACTAATGGATGGGTTACTCACTAGTTATTACTATTGCAGGAATTTGAGATCACCATCAAATATCGACCTAGGAGAGAAAATCTTGTCACAGACTTCTTGTCCCGCATACCCAAAACAGATGAGTCCTTAACAGTTGAAGATCAATTTCCAGATGAGAATTTGTTTGTCGTCACCACAAAGCCACCTTGGTACACTAATGTGGCAAATTATCTGGCAGCGGGAAAATTACCGGCACATCTATCATCAAGGGAAAGAAAATTGATTGTCCAACATAGCGCATGATTCGCTTGGATCGGTGGATATCTCTTCCACACAGAAGTTGATCTCCAGATCCACAGACCCATATGAGAGGATGTAATATACAACATAATGAAGGCAGGACATGATGAGCCATATGGTGGGCATTTTTCAAACCGCAAAACTGGACACAAAATTTTACAGATGGGCTACTACTGGCCCTCAATATTTAGAGATGCAAAGAAATACGTCTGGACCTGCGACAATTGTTAGCGGATGGGAAAACCAGGTCAGGCTAATGAAATGCATTTGAAAACACAAGTAGTCATTGAACCGTTTTAGAGATGGGAACTATAATTTGTTGGCCCCTTCAATCCAAAGTCAAATCAGAAGGCCTATATTCTAGTCGCAACGAACTACATGACCAAATGGGTAGAACCAAAATCCTTACCAAATGCAATAGAAGAATTATTCATCAAATTTCTTTTTAAATTATTTGTACGCAATGGACTACCCAAGGAAGTAATCACTGATGGGGGGTCACAATTTATAGCTCATAGAATCACCACCACCCTGGACAACTATCACATTAAGCATAGAGTTTCTTCTCCATACCACCCATAGGAAAACGGGCAAGTAGAAAGCACCAATAAGGTCCTGGAGGCAATCCTGACAAATACTGCCTCAACAAACTGACAGAATTGGGCTACTGAGCTCCCAAATGCCTTATGGGATTATCGCACAACATGGTGTAACACCACTGGCTACTCTCCTTATCACCTAGTCTATGGGAAATAACCCATATTCCCAATCGAGTTTGAGATCAAGAACCTAAGGATGGTCCAGGAAATTGGACTAGATCTAACAGAAGCACATAAACAATGCCTTCAATGACTCAATGAGTTGGATGAAGCACGTCTATCTGTTGTGGAGAGCACGGTCATTATTCAACAATAGAGAGTGACTTGGAATGACAAACATAGCAAGAAGAAATCATTCAAGAAAGGTGATTGGGTGCTTCTCTATGATTCCAAATTTCAGGATTCTCCAGGAAAATTACAGACATGGTGGCTGGTACCATATGAAATTAACGAAGTCCATGATAATTTCACAGTCACTTTAAGGACCATCGACGAGTTTGGATCTCTATTTTTGGTCAATGGACACTGGCTATGACTTTACCATCAACTTCCTTCAAAAGAATCTTTCTACCATGAAGTAAGTAAGGACCCTATCGTTCAAATTTTAGCTGGTTGGGAAGGTAACCCAGCCACTCCAACTCCATAATGATGAATTTTTGTTGACACTGTACATGATATATATAGTTTTTTTTATATATCTAATTGAGTTGTTAGTTTTCTTTTTTTTTAGTTTTATGAAAGTCACTTTGGAAAATAAGAACTAGGGAAGATGACTGTAATGTACACAATTAGCACTCTTTTTTGTTTTGTACTCTTGCTTTATCTTATCACATGGACACGGTCTCTCACAGAAAAATGAATATGTCATGTTTCGAAACAATGATTGAGCAACTATAATGAACTCAGACCATCCAATACATGATTTTAAAATAAACTAACCCATAACAATTGAATGAATTTAGTTGATGACTAATCAGCCTTAGATTCAAGAAAAAATACATTTTCCATGGGAGGTTTCCAAAATTACCTAATCAGATGGCTAAAAATTTAACAGATGTCACGATTGTTGTTCCTTTGAGTATCGTTGTTGTTCATTTGAATAGAGCAACTGTCATTCCTTTCACAAGACTGTTGTTCCTTTGAGTGTATTTGTTTTTCATTTGAACAGAGCAACTATCATTCCTTTCGCGTGATTGTTGTTCCTTTGAGTGTAGTTGTTGTTCATTTGAACGGAACAAGTGTCGTTCCTTTCGCGCGATTGTTGTTCCTTTGAGTGTATTTGTTGTTAATTTGAACGAAACAACTGTCGTTCCTTTCACACGACTATTGTTCCTTTGAGTATTGTTGTTGTTCATTTGAATGGCGCAACTATCGTTCCCTTTGTCGTGATTTTCGTTCCTTCATCTCGGGTCCCACTGTGCATCCTAAAAAGGAACAACTGATGTTCCTTCTGCGTTTTTCCTTGTTTTCATTCCTTTTCTTCATGTTGATTAAAACGTTAGCCATTCCTTTGGGGTATGACTTTCACTAAGTAATTTTTACCAACATTATTTATAACGATTTGTCATTATTTTGTGGACTATCTCTTATACCTTATCAAAACAAATTTGGATTAATTTCTTCATAATTCGTTTATTTTCCCTATACACATACCAATATACTTGAATGATAATTTCCCTTCATATTATAATAGGGAGTCTTAAGAACACTTTTACTTGGCATCCTTACACTTCTTTACACCATCCATTACTCTTAAGGAGTACATGAGCCTCCCTTAATAGAGCCCTATAAAAAAAATGAATGATGAGAAAAGAAAAAATATAAAAACAAATAAATATAAGTCATAAACTTCTCCCACAAAGAATAGGGGGTCTCATCATGAGCTAACCTACCACGATCATAGGATAATAATGTAAGTGACATTTCCACTATGGCTACCACACCAAGGAAATGGACTTTGACATTTTTGTCAATGGACAAGGGGTCTCATCACAAGCTGGCTTGTTCACTTAAGTTACAATCTAGTGAGTGGCATTATCATCATTTGGCTACCAAACTAGGATAGTGGTATTTTTGGGAAAAGACAAATCAAATATTTATTAAGGATATGGGCTCATCTATGGGTTAAAAGGCAACCCTGTCAAGGCTATGGACACCTGATGGTAGTAGTGGCTCTGCCTGTGGTATGAAAGTTTACCTTAAAAACACAAAGTTTTTGTGTGTCTCTAGATTTCCTTTATTCAATAACGGGGCTATCATTTCGGTTATACTCAATAACTCAAGAAAAGTAACAGCATTATGATATGTGGAATATTTTTAAATGAAAAAATTTAATTTATTCATCTTATTTATCCTTAAAAAAAAATTGAGGATAGGTACAATAAATTTGAATTTCCCACAAAAGTGGACTATCGTTTATGATTACTGTTAAATATGATTTTTGAAAATTATACATGATTGGTCCCCACTAGCAGCGGCACCGTCATCATTACCTCTCACCAGAAATACCTACACTCATTACTTCCGCCTACACTGATGATCGAGGTCAACCTCCACATTAATGAGGGGAGTGGATGCTTGACACGTTTTCCTATAAGATTGTAATGATTGTAATAAATGGAAAACCCACATTTTTATACACTCGTTGATCTATGATATTTTCTATTTTTGGTAATATTTTTCTCCAAGCTAGTCTAACCAAGTCTACAACCAGGAATGATAGTTGTTCTCATTTTCTCACAGAAAGATGGGTGGTCAAAGTGTGCGCAGGAAGACAAAATTACTACAGGTAACTGAGAAGGCAAGAGAAATCCTACATCGTCAAGGGTGGATGAAGTACTTCAACTGGTTGCAAGGTTATGATATGAACATCACGCTTGAATTATTTCATAACTTACAGGGAGAAATCTCCATGGTTTGGGATATACAAATTCCAATTACTCCGGAAATCGTAGCAGAGGTTACAGGTCTCCCTAACTCGGGCATTCAATGGACAAGAAGATATACAACGCTTAGAGAAGCTATATAATCCTTCATAGACCCTGGAGAGGAATTGGATAAAAAGGGAAAGGGAATTAACCCCAGCACTCTCAGCAAACCATGGAAAGAACTGGCAGGGGTAATTCAGAGGTACATCACCTATGATGGATGATACGATGTAATCCGACCATGCCACCTCAAACTTCTAGTGGCACTCAAACAAAGGTTAGTAATAAATCTACCATTTTTCTAAATGCCATGTTACATGAGGTTTCCATAAGAACAAAGAAGGCCAAGGATCTTGTTACTGTCATCAGCCACCATGGATTAGTTAAATTGATAGTAAATAAGGCCATGAGTCAAACTAAATTAACCTGGGGTAATCTTATCAAGGCCAATAGACCTCTACAACTAGAACAACCTAAATTATATCATGAAGACCCACCATGGGAAATTGAAGAGATACGGGAAGGGGAGGCCACTACCCAAATAGAAATTCTACCTCCTCAACCCGAAGTCGAGGCAGACCCTATCCAAATTACAAAGACTCAGACCTCACAAAAAAAATCATTAATGAGAAAGAGGAAAAGAGCAAGGGATCCTCCTAAATCCCCCATTGAGAGAAAGAGGAGAAGCATACAGACAAGAGACCCTGAAGAAATTCAGGAAATGACTGAAGAAATTCAGGACATTATAGAACAATCATTATAGGAAAATGTTCAAGAAATTGAGCAAGAAGAACAAACCTCACAAGGGAATGATCAGGAGGATACCCAGCCAACATTGGAGCACCTGACAATTTTTTTTTTGAAAATATATGAGGTAGAAATAGCTCAGGTTTTAGGAAGCTTAGGGACCTCAACTAACAGAGACACAAATAAATCATAAGAATACCAAGAACGAGCCTCTTCTTCAAAACCTGTTGAGGACTTTCCTGATATTGAAATGTCATTCCCAAAGGACACAACACAGGAAGAACATCATCCTGAGGAAAAAAACCCTCTGGGATAGACAAAGCATTTGGAAGGAACAAAGGAACAACCACCTGCTCACTAGGAGGAAGAAGACCTTGAGACCCCTCACAAACATAAATTAGGCAAAAGCCATAGGATAATTAGAAAGATAAAAAAGGAAAACAAGTTGTTGAAGAGAAAGGCTAAAAAGGTTGAAGTTTTAAAGCAGAAGGTTGGCAAACTCAGGGAAATTATTAAAGAATTAAGAAACAAACTAGAATAAGCAGATAAGGCCCAAAAAAGAAAGAAAAACAAAATGCCCAAAATGCAAGGAAGAAACCCTCTTCCTAAAAGAGCATTCACTACAAACTCTGTGGGGACACAGACAGACCCTGAAGAAATAATAGTACAGGATGCAGTAGCTCAGAATAAGGAAGTAATTCCTTTAGAAACATTTGATGTTAAGGTACAGACCAATACCCTAGTCTTAGAGGAGATAGCTCAATCCATTGAGCAAGATGCTACCATTAGGATATTGGAGGAAGAATTAATGCAATTCCAGCAAATCCTTATCCAAAATAGACATGAAATAATGACTATGATAAAGCATCAAGCATCTCAGTCTCAGGAACATAACATCATCGTTGATAGACTGGAAGCAGAGTTGATGCAAGACCAACAAGCATTAAATCAATCCATATATGAGATGGGTGCTATGGAAGAGTATCAAACATCCCAGTCACATAAACAGAGTGCCATCATTGATAGGTTAAAAGAAGAGTTGGTACAATCCCAGCAAGAACTGACTCAAACCAAGGATGAGATGGTGACTATGGCCGAACATCAAAGAATTGTTAAACAATTAAGATCCATGGAGGAAACAAAGCATGAGACTTATGCTGAGTTAAACAGAGCTCGGGAAAAAACAAATAAAATACAAAACCAATTTGAAAAATATTTGGAGCAAATCAAAGAGATTTGTGATGTTTACTCTGATGCAATCAATTACAGAGCTCCTACTACCAATTATACCCTATTCTTGTTGGAATGTTACCTATTGTTAAGGGTAAAATCCATCAGAGCGGGTAAGCTAATTACATTTTCCACTGTCCCTGAGTTCATTTCATGTTTTAGAGAGCAGGAAGAGAAGGTACAATACTTCTTGTGTGAATTATACTTCCATAACTTCATTTTGGAAGATGATAGGGGAAAAAACACTGGTCCCTTTATTGGCAACATACAATTTCAGGCATTCTTTCCCTTCACTAAGAACCAAGTCAGATGGGGCACAACTCACAAGAATTTTATAAAGATAGAAACTCGGTTAGATCTCTGGATCAGAGGAGAGCCCCCAAAGTCCTTTCTAGCCATTATGTGACATCGAACCTTCATGAAAAGGAGGGGGGTTCGTGGAATATTTAGCCCCCATCCATCGACAATTTATACGTGTAGGAATCATATATTTTAGAGAACTCAAAGAAGAAGCTCTTGTTGCTTCTAAGGTGAGATGGGTTGCATCCTCCAATGAAGTCAAAAGTAGGGAACCCTTTGGGTTCAGGAATTTCTTTGCAACTACCTACAGAGTGGAAAGGTATTCTAGAATGCTCCAGGAGGAAGGACCTACTTGGATTGGGTGTAGATATAATCCCCCTATCCTTTGGTTTCCTCCAGAAAGTTACTAGAAGGATTATCAAATTAATAAGAAGAGGGAGGATGCTGCTTTTGTAGCTCAAAAGAAGTAATGGGTTCAGAAGACCTGGTGAACCAACTTTTCCCCCTTACAGCATCACTTCTTTACATGTAAGATCTCAACTTGCATGAGGTCATGCAAGAAGGTAAGTTAGGGGGTATCTTGGGTTATGAAAAAGGTATAAATATCTTCCTTATTCCCATAATTCATGATATAATATTGATTGACTTTTCGGTTAATTAGGGATAAATAGGATAGAAAATGATTAATATGTCTTCTAGAATTATTATTTAAGTTATATTAAATAAGATTATAAAATATGATTGGAATTGTTTGATTTTGTTATAGGATTGGATAAATGTTGTCAAACTCGAGATAGCAAAGGAGATCTTGAACATGCGCAAGCTATTGGAGGTTGAGAACTTTTGGCGCAAAGCAGTTTTGAAGATGATTTCTATATTGTAACTTTATAATAGTAAAGCAATCATGATGATCTCTCAATCCTCAGGATGGCTTAATTTAGGCATATTATTGTGATATATAGAGGGTAATAGATCCTAAAAGGATATACAAGAATTGCATCGAAGTATTGAGAACTTAGAATTGCTCTACGCAAAATTTTTTGTAAATGTCGTACCAACTATGGAATCAATAAAAGATTTGAAAGTTTTCACCATTTCTACATACTGAGTTTCTAGTGGCAGTGCTTCTGAGGACCAAGGGCCCAGTCTGAAGGAGTTATTGTTTCAATATGTAATCGTATCAGTTTTGATTTATGTTTTATGATTTAAATTTTCTTTACAATAGTTAAAGATAGATGCACAAGTGTGTTAATGCTTTATTGTTGATTGCTTATAAGAGATAGATATTTTGGTTTGAATTTTAATGATTGCTATTCTAACTTCCATTGTTGTAGTTTGTTGCTTGACAATTCCTCACATTTTCATACGCGTTGTTCCTTTTCCTTAGATTCACATCTGTTGTTCCTTTCAATTAAGTTACATTTGTTGTTCCTTTCAATTAAGTTACAATTGTTGTTCCTTTCAGTTAATTTACATTTGTTGTCCCTTTCGATTAGATTATAATTGTTGTTTCTTTCTACAGATAGAGTAATTTGCTATTTCCTTTCCATCAATTTGATTCATAGTTGATATTTACTTCTGCAAGTCTTTACTTAGATTCAATTACTACTTTTTAGTTAAATGAATTCAATAGATTAGTTAGTTCCTTTTTATTCACAGCATGTTAGTAATCAGATTTCAATTCTGTTAAGTAAGATATTAGTCGCATAATCTTTAATGAAAATTTGAGGAACTTGATTGTGGATAAACTCAGGTTTTCTTTAACTACACGATTTTAACCTCTACGAACTATCTGTATATACTTTGTTGATATTCTTGAGATAAAAGATGAATCCTCGGCTTGACAAATTAATGTTAAACTAAGGATGTTTTTAGACATCTTTAGACTCCAACACATATCCTTTGCAAATTTCTAACCTGTCATTAGTACTTCCAAAACAATATCATCAACATAAATTTCAATTAATAAAATATTACCTTGAGTTACCTTGATGTAGAGGTTGTTTTCTACACTTCCTTTCCATAGTTCGTAGGGAGTTTTTTCATTGTTGTTTCTGAGCATTACTTT
>JASDQU010815227.1:28137-45858 GCA_032191745.1 Picea mariana
TGTAATCGTATCAGTTTTGATTTATGTTTTATGATTTAAATTTTCTTTACAATAGTTAAAGATAGATGCACAAGTGTGTTAATGCTTTATTGTTGATTGCTTATAAGAGATAGATATTTTGGTTTGAATTTTAATGATTGCTATTCTAACTTCCATTGTTGTAGTTTGTTGCTTGACAATTCCTCACATTTTCATACGCGTTGTTCCTTTTCCTTAGATTCACATCTGTTGTTCCTTTCAATTAAGTTACATTTGTTGTTCCTTTCAATTAAGTTACAATTGTTGTTCCTTTCAGTTAATTTACATTTGTTGTCCCTTTCGATTAGATTATAATTGTTGTTTCTTTCTACAGATAGAGTAATTTGCTATTTCCTTTCCATCAATTTGATTCATAGTTGATATTTACTTCTGCAAGTCTTTACTTAGATTCAATTACTACTTTTTAGTTAAATGAATTCAATAGATTAGTTAGTTCCTTTTTATTCACAGCATGTTAGTAATCAGATTTCAATTCTGTTAAGTAAGATATTAGTCGCATAATCTTTAATGAAAATTTGAGGAACTTGATTGTGGATAAACTCAGGTTTTCTTTAACTACACGATTTTAACCTCTACGAACTATCTGTATATACTTTGTTGATATTCTTGAGATAAAAGATGAATCCTCGGCTTGACAAATTAATGTTAAACTAAGGATGTTTTTAGACATCTTTAGACTCCAACACATATCCTTTGCAAATTTCTAACCTGTCATTAGTACTTCCAAAACAATATCATCAACATAAATTTCAATTAATAAAATATTACCTTGAGTTACCTTGATGTAGAGGTTGTTTTCTACACTTCCTTTCCATAGTTCGTAGGGAGTTTTTTCATTGTTGTTTCTGAGCATTACTTTGTTTTGAATGTGAACTGATGTATGCACTACATGTGTCCAAAAAATATTTGTCAATTTGGAATCTATTGTTCCTGAGCCTATACTAAGGCTTGAAGTACAGTGTCAAGGCATCCGAAAATATGTAAAATATGTATAGAAGAATAAAGTCACTTTTGGTATGGGAAACTAAGGCAGATTTCTACGTTCCCGACGTCTAGCTTCCAACTGCTCTTGAGCAGTTATGTCTCGTTCAATGGCTGCCCATGAACGTTCAAGTTCTTCCTGGGTGTTAGCAGCTATGAGTATTGTATCGAAAAGACTTAAAGCGATATGATTTTGATTAGAGAGTCCAGGTTGAATATTCGGTTGAGTAGCTACAGGAAAAGTCATTGAGAAAACATCACCAGTAAGGAAGGATTTAACGAGAGGTTTCAATGCTGTTCAAATTGGTTGAAGTGAAGATAAAATTTCACACGAAGAATGAAATAAAAACACAAACAGAAGGCCTTTTCCCGTAACTATGTTATTTTTCATAAAAAGATACGGCGTGAGAGAAAAACGTTTAACAGTGGATAACGCAAGATTCTAGTCAATAGAAAACTCGCATATACATAAAAGAAGAAACTAACACAGACATAATTGATATAATGTGAATAAATATACAATTCTGTAAATGTAAATTGGTCTTACACCGGCTAAAGCTGGTGCAGAGGAAAGACAAGAGACAATTACAGAAAGACAAAAACCCCTTTCACTATAGTAGTGGTAGTACTAAATTATAGTGACATACATCAATTATGTAGAGAAAAATGAAAAGAAAAAATAAAACACAACGAAACAAACTTGCAACACAGTCGTGACGGGATTAGGAATCTCCAAATTTTGCTTGTATTAACTTCCTTCATGCAAAAAATTCTATTACAATTGATACCCAAAAAGTCCAGCCCGTATCTCTTCTTTTTGTGATGTATTTATACAAAATTTGCCTCTTGGTTCAGAAGAGCCAAATTACTCCATCTGTCCGAATCTGTTTTCAAAAAGGGTGCCAGGTGCTTGTTTTTGCTTAGATTTAATACATATGATACATTTGTCTAAAAATTGAAATACAATCTGTGAATTCTTTACATTGACAGCTGGGGGGAACGAAATAACTCCATTTCACCTATTCTATTTTCAAGAAGAGCTAGATGCTTGTCCTCGCATGGATGTAGTGTATATGATACACTTGTCTACAAACTAGGTCACAAGCTGTGAAGGCTCGTCATGACAACTGGCTTCGACAAAATAGCACTCTCGGGCCAGCTGTGGAAGTTTATCATCTATTTGTACATTGACGAGTTCGAGAGCGCCGAGTTGGGCACTAGGCTGAATCAAATGCTTGTCGATTTGAGCCGATTCTACCTTGTCCATCCCGGAGATTTTTGTTGAATTTCTCTCATTTTTCTCTTTTATGTCGAGAGAAATCCGATCTATATTCATATGTCTCAACGCCTCTGTGTCGCTTCCAATCTCCATTCCTAATTGCTCACCATTCATGACAGTGCAGGCTTCTGCTAACGAATTTGACACTTTTTGAACCTGCTCTTTTCTTAAAGCAATAATATGTTCCCAATTCTTTAACAAGATATTTCCCCTAGTCTGTTCGGCAATGGTGAGCACGGGAGGCCCTGAAAACCTGTTGTTAGTCACTATAACTGCCTCTTGAAAAGCAATCCGAGCAGCATCTGCATTTCTTTCTTTGTTAATCAGATTCTCAGAGATTCGATGTATTAACAAGCAGTCTTCTCGAATTTCCTCTACTTTGTTAAGCAGGCTCTATTGAGCAGAGGAAATCCTGCTCCGAATATCAGTTGCTCAGGATTTAATGATATCGATGTCAATTGCTCTTCTTTCTGCGACCTCCAGCTGAGCTTGCAGTTGTGTAATCGTATCTCTCTGCTGGCCCGATTGCACCCGACCATCTCGGATCATAGAATTTGCTTGTTCCAGCTTGGTTTTGAGTACTTGGATTTCTTGCTTATCACCTAATCGGGCCAGCTCCATTTCTCCGCTCGCTTGACTCTTAGCGTTTTCTTCCGCCGAAGCCACCCTAGCTTCTAAAGTCCTGATCAGGCGATTTTTTGTTTTGAGCTGCTTCTTTAACATTTCGACCGAGAATTGATTTTCCGTTGCGTACGCTCCTAGCGTTCCTGCAATTTCTGTGGAAAATTCATCTTTCTTTTTATTCATCCCATCGGTCATTACTTTGAACCTTTTAACAGTAGACTCTCCCTCTTGATAAAATTCTCGCTTCACCACAGCTTTCCTCTTTTTGTCAAAGAAGAATTCATTAGGAGGTAGTTCTTCTGCCCTTATAGGTCTCAATTCTTCACCAAATATCCATCCTTCGCTAACGCCCGCTTGTGCCGACTGCAAGGGTGTGACAGAGGTGATGGGTTGCCCGATTTGCCTCGCATCTTTCCCTGGTGTGCTGAGTGGACTTTGCTTTTTTGGGGGGTCAAGGGTCTTCGTTCCTGCCTCTGGATTCTGACTTTCTGGAGGACCTGTATCTTTTATTTCTTCCTCCGGATTAGGTTCCTTGGGAGGACCAATAGTTTTCTCTCCTGTTTTGGGATTTCCCTCCCGTTCTGGATTCTTCTCTTGCTCAGGACTCTTCTCCCTTTCGGGCTCTTTCTTCGTTTTGGGATTCTTCTCCTGCTCAGGACTCTTCTCCTGCTCCCCTTCCTGACGTTTTTCGGGGTTAGAGGTTTGCCCCTCAAAAATTTCGGCCTCTCTTCCTTTATCTTTGGAAAGTCCCAGGCCTCCTAGCACCACGGGAAGACATTGTTTCCTATGCTCTTGAAATTTTAAAACTGAGGCCCTGTCTTTGGGTGCTAGGGATCTGATTCGAAATTGCACCTCTGAATAGGATCTCGCCCCTCAAAAAACATCGTCCGAGGGTGAAAATTCATGCTTGAACCTCTTTAATCCACAATTCCCCAAATGAGTGCTCACAATTCCCTGAGGATCATGTTTCTTGTACTCGATAGAGACTAAGCTTAAGTTTTCTATGGCTGCAGCTTCAGCCTTATCATGTCCAAAATATAATAAGGAGTAGGAATTTAGCCGAATAGGGAAAAACGGCCATACCTTCTTCGCTGACGCTTTGAGCTCTTTGCTCACTCCGCCGATAACTGTTTGTCGAGCGATCTCGCGACAAGCTAGCTTGTCGGGAATGAATAGTGGTAGCGCCAGAGGAGGAACAACAGCTCCAAACACTCTCAAATATGAGAATTCCTCTTCCACGTACCAGTCCGCGATATGGCTCAGATTCTGAACAATGCTATCTGGTATGCGGGGTGGGAAAAGACCAAAAATGGTGATGTGCAGGGGCACCATCACCCAGTTAAAAATATCATAAATAAACTTGTTCGCGTTATTTTCCCACAGCTTATCGTGGTACTCATGAACAGTCTTCTCTTGGGTTGGACTCCAAGCCCAATTCATCAAAGGGAAAGGCATCATGGAGCATATCGCATCCATGATATACGTAGACATGTAGAATCTGGATGGTTTCCCGGCTGCCTTCTGCTCCTGGTACTCGGTGATCCTGTTGAACAAACTTTCAGAGAGCATTTTTTCCCAATTGAATGAGGAACCTTCTGCTACCCGAAAGATGAGGGGTACTCACTAGACGTAAAAATGCGCGGTATCCTCCGATCCGAAAAGCCAACAAGTCATCATCGCCACATACCTATAGTTTGGATCCAATGAAGAAATTGAATACACACCCTCGTTGTTTACTCTGAATGTGGAGGGACGAGATACCCAATCTTTTATCAAGCCTGGCATAGTTTTGTCAAATTCTTCGCACTCCCTCTTTTTGAAGTCTGCCAGGAATTCTTTGCCATATGTGCATTCAGAGGTCACTGGGAGCTTATACATAGACTGGATATGCTCGGGCCTAAAAGTCCCAATCATGGCCTGTCGGTCATTTACAATAGTTCTGGAAGGCAGGTTGATGTGGTCCAATGCCCATCGGATCATATCGTAGTATGGGAGCAACCGAGGTCTCGTTGCAACCAGGTGCATTCTCGACTGAAAAATAGTCTTGTACTTAGTGTTCAGGTCGTCCTTCACAATATCATAGTTATAGTCATCAGAGTCTGAACAGTTTACTGCCTCAGATTGCAGGATATCTGTAATAGAAGACCAGGTAGATACTGAGCCGCCCATCCGAGGCGAAGTGTCTGAGACTTTGTCCGAACCCTGTGTTGCGACTTCGACATTTGCTTTGGTTGCTCTCCTTGGCGCCATAGCTAAAGCTGGCATTTTCATTCTTCTGTGATAAACCTGCATATACATGCAGAGGCTAGTTCACTCGGAGAAAGGCGTGCTCTATACGCTTATGAGAAATATCTAAAAAGAATGAACTTTCGTATAAATTTAAACTCAGTACCCTTTGGATCAAGTCTATCAAATCGTAAATAAAATCAAATCTAACGTGTAAATCCGATCTTATTTAGTCATGGATTTACCCTAATTGTTCATTAATATCATTAATGTTCGGCGGCTTGACAGGCAGTCGAGTTATGGAAAGCAAGTAAATACCTCGCGAAGAGTGCCAACTTTGATGCGCGGGACGGGTCTGATTTCCTTTTTCAAAATTTCAAATTTGAGCAATGTTAACCATTTTCTCTCTTGTCGCTGTATCGTGGACTTCCTTTCACCAATTTAAATCTTTACCTCGCAAGACTGCGAGGACCGATTTGTATTTGATTGATGGTAATCATGATATGGAGAGTCATTAATTGTATAATTAATTTATTCGTCATGTCGTGATTTTGGGAATTCGAGGATGAACTTTTGGGAGGATGACATGTCGAGTCGCGATATCGCGATGTGGCGATAATTAAGGCTCGAAATTAAGGGAAGGAAATCTTAGATTAAGGGACTGATTAATCTTGATACATTTATGTCGCAACTTCATGAATCGGAGTTTTGGATACCTTAACTTTATGAAAGAAAAAGCCGACCGACGATGTGCCGAGAACCAAGTTTAACCATGGTTAGTCTTTCACTTTTAGATATCAACCAAGGTTTTCTCAAAATTTATCGCGTTCTCGGCTATCGGGGGTGTAATAATTAAAACTTGTCCTCGATGAATGCCGAGGCGTGAAATACCGACGATGCCTAATCAAGGGTTAAAGGGTTTACCATAGTCAATGCCTTGGGTGAAAAATTGAAGGAACGAGTTCACAGTTTCGCGACTCGGGACTTGTGAATTCAAATATTTAAAGTGCCCAACTGGCGACATCCTGAAATAAAACAAAAGAGCAAACATTCTTGCGAAAAAACGGACCTTTTTTGAAAGAGAAAACGCATTTCCATTCATGCGACAAGATTTGAGAGTTTTATGATTTTCGGAAGGAGAAGAAAAACAACTTTAGATTTCAAGTATCAAACTTTGAAAATTTCGCGCGAGATGAAAGAACAAGGGTGACTCCAACATAGGCTCCAACTAGGGATCCTGCTTCCCTATGAGGCGGGAAGAATAGTATACCAAGTGCCAAAATTGGGTAAATGGAGTCATAGGCTAAAATCAAGGAAAAAATCCAAGGAAAAAGATAGGAAAAGGGGGAAAAAAGCTTTCGCTTGATAATCCAGAAGATTTTCGAACTCAGATGTTCTTTCCAAACATAGCTGAAGTCATCTTCGCAATTTTCTCTTTCTCGCTACTAAGTTTGGGGAGCACTTTAAGACAATCGTAACGATCCTAGGATATTCAACAGGTCTTATGATTCTCAGCTTGCATCAAAAGAATAATATATTATATAATCTAAAATAGGGAAGTCCCGTCTGAATTTGGGGAAATGATCAGGTTTTCAGAAAGTGTTGATTACTGGAGTAGATTGATGTTTATGTATAACAGCCTTACAGATCTCCCAGACATTGCTTCACTGCCAGTGAGCCTGTTCAGTACCCCGGTGAAGTTGTCTGACCCTTTTCTACTGAATTTCTTTTCACCACTTCGGAAAAAATTTATGCGTTTAAACGCTAAGACTAGGGCAATCATTTCTGAATTTCCTTTCATCGTCTTAATAGACTAGGTGGGGGCAATCATTTATGAATTTCCTTTCACCACCTGTCTTAATATTTTACCTTTAAAACACGAAGATGGGAGCAATCAGTTTATATCAGGGCTGAGATCTGTAAAATATTTTTTATCAGAGGTCTGTCAACTTATTTTGATTACTCGGTATCAACCTTCCTTTGACCCTTACAAGACCTTTAGTTCATAGGGAGACAGGGGAGAAAGAATAAAACTTTAAGGGACATCCTGTTCAAACAAGCTTTGATTTTTTCAACGCTGTTGAAAAACCTAGAAAGGTCAAGATCACTATAAACGTTCCTTAGCTTAGCATAAGATCAAGTAGTTGTGAGGACCAGCTTTATTATTAAGATATGTTCCAAAATCCCCAAGGTTTAAAATGAAAAAACTTTAACTCCTAGACAAAGACTCAGGAAGATAGTGACTTGCTAAAATCAGGCCCAAATATAGACAGAAAACAAGGTAGCAATTTAATGGCTTAATATACAAAAGGTCACAACAGTTTGAAACGGGTTTTCGGACATTTCTAGGAACAAAATTTATGACCGACCGTTTTGGATTTAACATATTCATTCAAATTTTAGTTTGAAGATCAAGGCCAAAAATAATCCTGTTATCTAACCCTTTATATTGCAATTTGAACAATATTACTTTAGATTTCTAAAAACAGCCTTACATGATCTGAGTATTGAGAAAACTCACCTCTGTCTTCCTTTTTCAATTTCTTTGGGGATTATGAACTATCTTATGTATCACCTGTTTTATGTCGCCCTTTTTCCAACACTGATATGCACCTTATGTCTTGAGCTAATTTCGCTTGAGGCTAGGCTTGTTTGGGGCTGGAATCCTGCCAAAATAAACACAAACCTGACTGAAAATGCGCTGAAATTTTAGGAATAAAAAACAAAAATTGAAGATAAATATCAGAACAAAAACATACATATGTACCAAAATTCATAATAAAACTTTATTTATTTACAAATATATATATATACAATTTATTTATTTTTTATTTTATTTCTTTTCTACCCAACCACCATCATGTCATATAGTGCTTTAGATATCGCCCGTTGACAGGGGCGCTTAGAACCTCTCCATCAATGTTTTCCAGAAGAAAGGAATTCTTTCCTTCTGGAGCCGAGACCCTGAATGGTCCATACCAAAGGTGGTCAAATTTGCCATGCTTTGCGGCTTCTTCCCTTCTCGCATCCCATCTCAACACTAAGTCACCTGGGAGGAACTCTCTGTCCTTCGCCTTAAGGTCGAACAGTGCTTTCATATCGTCTTGGTATTTTTGTACTTTCTCATCAACCTCCACTCTAAACTGTTGAACCTCAATGAGTTGGTTAATTCTTCTAGTCACATGATTGGGCTCTTCGTTTTGATCCTGCCATAATTTCATCACTGGCAATGCTAAGTTTATGGGCAGAACCACCTCGGTCCCATATACCATCTGAAACGGCGAAATGCCGATAGATATTTTAGTGCTAATGCGGTTTTCCCAAAGTGCATGCTTCAAATGTACATGCCAGGACCTCTTGTTTTCGTTTAGTACTTTTTTTATTACGTTTACTAGGATTTTATTAGATGATTCGGCCAGCCCATTTCCCTGAGGATAATAAGCAGTGGAATGGCCAAGAACGATACTGTACTTTTGAGAGAAGTCAATCATAGCCATGGATTTAAAAGCCTGGGCATTGTCAGTAACAATCTTTCGGGGACACCCGAATCTTGACAAGATGTTATCTTCCAAGAAGTCAATCACCACCGAGTCTGTTGCTCTTTTGGTTGGAATTGCTTCCACCCATTTGGTAAAATAATCTGTGGGTGTCAAGATCCACTTATGCTGAGCGCTGGAATGGGGATTAATTTCTCCTATGAAGTCTAACCCCCATTGTTGAAATGGGGCTTCGGTTTTGACTAGAACGAGTGGTAGTGCGGGGAGTTTTTGCTTACCAGCAAATATTTGACATGAGTAGCAAGCGCGTACTTTGACATTGACGTCCAAAAATAGTTTCGGCCAATAGTACCCGGCCCTCAAGATTTTATAGGCCGTGGCTCTCCATGCATGGTGTCCACCACAGATTCCTTCATGAAATTCTTCTATAACTCGCGGAGTTTCCAACTCAACCAGACAGACCAGTAAGAACCCAAAGGGATCCTTCCAGTATAGTTGATTCTCTGAGATGCAATACTTTACAGCATGGAGTTTTAGAGTTCTGTATTTGGCTGGTGTTAGTCCATTTGGACATTTCAGGTTTAATAAATAGAAAACTATATCTTTATACCAGCTTGATGACATGAATTTTTCCTCAATATTGTTTGGATATGTCTGGTTATCCGGCTCTTGCAAATGTGTGTCTTTGCCTTCCCCTTGTAGGCAGTTGATGTCAAGAGCTCTAAGGTTCGATTCAGCCAAAAGTTTGGCCAGACCCTTTCCCTTTATCAATTTAGTAGGCTTGATTTCCAGATCAAATTCTTGTATCTTAGCGAGCCAGCGCCCTCCTTTTCCATCGCTGTCTGGTTGTACCAATATATCCTTCACAACACTGGTTGGTACATACGCGATAATTTTTGAATGTAGAACGTAAGTTATGAATGCCTTTAGCGCTTTCACCATTGCGTACGCCTATTTTTCCATTATATCATATTTTAGTTCAGCGTCTCTAAGACTCTTGCTAAAAAACGCAATCGGGTGCTCAAAACCTTCATCATCGTTTTGCAGCAACACCACGGCGATAGTATGTTGAGAAGAAAATGAGAAGATGAGGAAATCCTTCAAGTAATCTGGGCTTGTTAACACAGGTGCCTCGCTGATAACTTTTTTAATATGATTGAATGATGCTTTAGCCTCGGTGGTCCAATTTACTCTGCTATCTTTTTTCAACATTCCTGTAATCAATTTAACAATCTCAGCGAAATTTGGTATAAACCTTCGTAAAAAATTTATTGTGCCCAAAAAAGCTTGGATTTCCATAACGTTTCTAGGAATACTGATAGTTTGTATTGCTTCAACTCTCTTAGGATCAATCTTGATTCCATCTTTAAATACAATATGCCCTAGAAGTTTACCTTCCTGCATGGCGAAATGTGATTTCTTTGGGTTCAAAGAAAGACCATACCTGCGGCATTTTTCGAAAGTCTATTTTAAATGGATAAGATGTTCTTCATCGGTTTTAGAGAAAACTGTTAAATCGTCGAGGTAGATTACTATAAAATTATCTCTTTCTCCAACGAAATCAATGTCCATGGCGCGCTAGAAGGTAGCCCCTGCATTCATTAAACCAAAAGGCATTTTATCATACATGAATGTGCCCCATGGCGTTGTAAAAGCGGTCTTTTCTCTATCTTGCTCGTTCATGGCTATTTGGTTGTAACCAGAAAATCCATCTATCATAGACATCCAATTTGCCCCAACTACCCTTTCAAGGACATGGTCCATTTTAGGAAGTGGATAATTATCTTTAAGAGAGGACCTGTTCAAGTTCCAGAAACCTACACACAGTCTAATTTCTCCGTTCTTTTTTCTGACAGGGACCAAATTCGCTATCCAGTCTGAGTATCTTAGAGGTACAATTATTTTTGCGTCTAAAAGCTTCTTAACTTCCTTTTCAATAACAGGCAACAAAATGGGGTTAAACTACCTGAGCTTCTGCCTAAAAGGCTTGACTCCGGGTTTCAAAGGTATCTTGTGCTCAATTATAGAAGTATCGTATGTTCGAAGTTCATCATAGGACCAGGCGAAAACATCTTTATACTGTCTAAGTAAGTCGCTATACTGGTCCTTTACCTTAGGAGGGAGAAATTTAGATATCTTTACCACCCTGGATTCTTTCTCCGTTCCTATATGGCAATCCTCCACTTCTTCTGGTTGGGGCTGCAAAGTAGATTTCACAGGTATATCGTTCTGATTGAAAAGTCTTTCTAAAGGAATTAAGCCTTTCGGGATTTGATTATTTTTGAGGACCAACATGCGGTGATCTGCTATTTTTTCTCGGAAGGTTTCAGGATTTTCATCTTCTTGCATGACCCAAGTCGGGTCATTTTGGTTTTCTTGATCTGGATGGGTCTCAGAGAACTCTCCTATTGCTATAAGAAATTTCTGAATTTGTTCGTCATCCTCAAAAACCTTCCAGTGTCGGACATTGTCTAGTATAGAGGGTTTATATCTGATTTCAATATGATATTTCAGTTTAACATTTGTGGGAGGGGAAAAGGTTGAGGCTGCCTTAGCCAATGCATCAGCATGTAAATTTTCTGTGCGAGGAATAGAATGGATTTTTATAGATGAGAAAAAATTTTCCATCAAATCCCAAGCACAATTTCTGTATGTTCTTAGTCTGGGATGCTTGGCTTGGTATTGTCGGTTTACTTGTTTTACTATCAATTCAGCGTCACCGTAAACCTCCAAGTTTTGAATGTCTAATTTCTTGGCCGCCTCTAAACCTAAGATTAGTGCCTCATACTCGCATACGTTTTTGGTGTAATCTATGTCCCACTGCAAGTGATATGAGAAAGGAACTGTAAACTTACCTTCAGGTGCTACCAAAAGTATGCCCGCACCAGCTCCTTCAGAGGATGAAGCGCCATCGAAGTACATTTTCCAGATACCACCTTTGCATAGTTCTTCAGTGAAGGGGCTAAGTTGTTCTTGTTTCATATTAATTTCTTCTGGACCTCCTTCTAAACCATCATTGAAAGATAATATGCAATTTCCCAGATCTTGATCCGCGACATAAATGGGAAAGTTATTTGGGTTCTGAGGATCACTGACAGTATACGCTAATCTTGTTTCTCGATATAATCGGGTAAACTGTCCACCGAAAATGGGGATTGTAGCATATGACATGTCTAATTGTAGAGAACCTCCCAACTTGGCTCCCCATGATCTGAATAACAACATACCATATTTGGGGGGAATATCTGCAATAACCACATCCATCAGGATACTCTTGACCGGGACCTGAGCCAGGGTAACTACCAGATCTTTTATCATTCCCATACATTTAACCTTTCTTGAATCAAACGAGTATAGGTCTCCATAGGGTCTAGTGATCTGGAGCCCCAGCCTCTCCATTATAGTTTTGGGCATAACATTATGTGAAGCCCCGGAGTCTAACATGCAGTTATGGAGTAACTGATCATGTATATTCAGGTTGATATAGAAAGGAGCTACGTTGTCTTTGAATCCCTCAAAATGAGGACCAAAGGTGATGTTAGGTCTGTCATCTTCTAGGTTGATAACGTCGGAGTGACTTTCTAGCTCGTGAACGCCCATTGCTTTGGTGATTTGCTTCCGATAAGTGGGGTTTTTTGCTAATTCTACCAAAGGAATTGGTATCTTAATTTTACTTAATTCGTTTTCAAAATTGTAAGATGTATTGGTCTTGTCCGCTTCTTTGACTAAGGCTTCCGAGCCTTTTTCTTCCGATTTGTTTGTCTAGACTGCTTTATCTTTCATGACCTTCGTTGCAGACGTAACTTTATCTTTCGGTCCTGTTCCCTTTGTTTGGGTTTCAACCCTTTTCATCTCTGACTCTTGAGTCTTTGCTATCTTGACTTTATCGCTAGGTAGCAATGTCTCTTCCAAAGGAGGTTCATGGGGTTGACCCCTTGGTAGGATTTTCATAGGTTGGTTAGTTGCAGTGGGCTTATTTTTTGATCTCAGATTGTATCTGGGTTGAAAATCAGTCGCTATCATTTCTATTTCTGGTTGAGATATGCAGAGGTCAGTATGATCACCTTCTTCTTCCTTATTAGACGGTTGAGGGATATTTAAAGATCTCTCATAGTCTTCCCTAGTCAGAAATGACTGCGAGCACTCATCACCAAAACATGAAAATTCATCTTCCGAATCTTCGAAATCTTGGAGGTCACTTGTTCCTATAAAATTTTCATTTTTTAGTGGAGCTTGTATTTTTTGATCTTCATTTTTTATTTGTCTTTGTTGATTTTGGGGATTTGGGTTTCTTCTGAAATCCCTTTTGTTAGAAGAATCATCTTTAGCCTGATCCAACTCCATCCTAGAGATTTTGTTAGACAGATCTTTAATTATTCGGGCCATATCGTCCACTCTGTCGTCAGTGTGTCTATTCGACCCAGAAGGACCAGCTGGTTCCCTATAGCATCTATTATCCCGGTTGACTGTTTCTATTTTTGCCTTCAATTTACCTGAAGCCATCACATTGGATTCTATCTCGACTGCATCGTCTTGCATCCTATTCAGTGTGGCTCCTCTTCTTTCTCGCAAAAGTAACGCAAAATCGGGTTCAAAATCCCCCGCAAAAGTTACTTTGGCTGAGGGTTCAGAAGGTTTAACAACAGCTGGAATTTTATTATAAAGTTTGTTAAATCTCAGAATAAATTCCATAACGGTTTCTGAGTTCTTCTTCTTCAGGGACCCGAATTCTGTAAGGTAATACAAGTGATCCTTTCATTCTCCCCATTGTCTGAGGAAAGCATCTTCCAATTCATTATACGTTCGAATAGAAGCTGCAGGAAGGCTCCGAAACCAAGTTCGGACTTGTCCTTCGAAGGTCTAGACAAGTAGCCTCGAATAGACATCTTCATGTTCAACACCACAGATGTCTGCGAATTGGTCAAAAAATTTTATATGTTCGGTTGCGTTTAAATCTCCCTCCCCGGTAAACTTAGGAATATTTTTGATGTAGTTGTCAGGTAAATCGTGGAGGGGAACAGGTAAAACTAAGGGAGCGTATCTCACTGCAACTTTCACAAATACTCCAGGAGGGGGGAGATTCGGTCCTCCACCTCCTGCCCTGACACCTGTCATCGACTTCGGAGTAGTAAAAGAGGGTGTAACACACACTTTGGAATCAGGTGGAATTGGGAAGTTTTGTTGAAGAAAGGTTGGTGTGTTAAATGACGATGATCTTTCCAAAGGGCCTTTGCCCTTGTTTATAGATTGGAAAGTTTGATGTGGCTCACTCCTACTTTCAGAGTAGTTTTCTTCTAGATATTTGGTATCAGATAGAGGGCTACTGGAAGGAGGAGGTTCTGAAGCCGATTTAGTCTTTAGAAGTGGATTTTTGGGCTTATTAACTGAAGCGGTTGTCTCAAGCGAGCCTCTCGCTTTTAAAATTTTTTCAGGATTATTAACAGGGGTAATCAGCTTTCTATTTGGGTTCTGTCTGGTATGTCTCCTACCAGACGCCAGTTTGTGTTTCAGTGGAGTCACCAAGTGAAATATTTTAAACAAGCCTTATTGTGGTGTGCACTCTATGTTCACTATCCAAGAGCAACACTATTCAACGAAATTGTTTGTCGTTTTCCCAGGGAAAAGATTTCGTAACTTCGTTCCCTGGCAACGGCGCTAGAAAGATGTTGTTCCTGAGTCTGTACTAAGGCTTGAAGTACAGTGTCAAGGCATCTGAAAATATGTAAAAGATGTATAGAAGAATAAAGTCACTTTCGATATGGGAAACTAAGGCAGATTTCTACGTTCCCGACGTCTATCTTCCAACTGCTCTTGAGCAGTTATGTATCGTTCAATGACTGCCCATGAACGTTCAAGTTCTTCCCGGGTGTTAGAAGTTATGAGTATTGTATAGAAAAGACTTAAAGCGATATGATTTTGATTAGAGAGTCCAGGTTGAATATTCGGTTGAGTAGCTACAGGGACAGTCATTGAGAAAACATCACCAGTAAGGAAGGATTTAACAAGAGGTTTCAATGCTGTTCAAATTGGTTGAAGTGAAGAGAAACTTTCACACGAAGAATGAAATAAAAACACAAACAGAAGGCCTTTTCCCGTAACTGTTGTATTTTTCATAAAAAGATACGGCGTGAGAGAAAAACGTTTAACAGTGGATAACGCAAGATTCTAGTCAATAGAAAACTCACATATACATAAAAGAAGAAACTAACACAGACATAATTGATATAATGTGAATAAATATACAATTTTGTAAATGTAAATTGGTCTTACATTGGCTAAAGCTGGTGCAGAGGAAAGACAAGAGACAATTACAGAAAGACAAAAACCCCTTTCACTATAATAGTGGTAGTACTAAATTATAGTGACATACATAAATTATGTAGAGCAAAATGAAAAGAAACAATAAAACACAACGAAACAAACTTGCAACACAGTCGTGACGGGATTAGGAATCTCCAAATTTTGTTTGCATTAACTTCCTTCATGCAAAAAATTCTATTACAATTGATACCCAAAATGTCCAGCCCGTATCTCTTCTTTTTGTGATGTATTTATACAAAATTTGCCTCTCGGTTCAGAAGAGCCAAATTACTCCATCTGTCCGAATCTGTTTTCAAAAAAGGTGTTAGGTGCTTGTTTTTGCTTAGATTTAATACATATGATACATTTGTCTAAAAATTGAAATACAATCTGTGAAGTCTTTACATTGACAGCTGGGGGGAACGAAATAACTCCATTTCACCTATTCTATTTTCAAGAAGAGCTAGATGCTTGTCCTCGCATGGATGCAGTGTATATGATACACTTGTCTACAAACTGGGTCACAAGTTGTGAAGGCTTGGCTTGACAACTGGCTTCGGCAAAATAGCACTCTCGGGCCAGCTGTGGAAGTTTATCATCTATTTGTACATTGACGAGTTCGAGATCGCCGAGTTTGGCACTAGGCTGAATCAAATGCTTGTCGATTTGAGCC
Source organism: Picea mariana (assembly GCA_032191745.1). Taxonomy (NCBI): domain Eukaryota; kingdom Viridiplantae; phylum Streptophyta; class Pinopsida; order Pinales; family Pinaceae; genus Picea; species Picea mariana. The sequence goes on from JASDQU010815227.1 coordinate 43,757, forward strand.
GAGTCTACCTTGTCCATCCCGGAGATTTCTGCTGAATTTCTCTCATTTTTCTCTTTTATGTCGAGAGAAATCCGATCTTTACTCATCTGTCTTAGCGCCTCTGTGTCGCTTCCAATCTCCATTCCTAATTGCTCACCATTCATGACAGTGCAGGCTTCTACTAACGAATTTGACACTTTTTGAACCTGCTCTTTGCTTAAAGCAATAATCTGTTCCCAATTCTTTAACAAGATATTGCCCCTAGTCTGTTCGACAATGGTGAGCCCGGGAGGCCCTGAAAACCTATTGTTAGTCGCTATAACTACCTCTTGAAAAGAAATCCGAGCAGCTTCTGCGTTGCTTTCTTTGTTAATCAGATTCTCATAGATTCGATGTATTAACAAGCAGTCTTCTCGAATTTCCTCTACTTTGTTAAGAAGGCTCTGTTGAGCAGAGGAAATCCTGCTCCGAATATCAGTTGCTCGGGATTTAATGATATCGATGTCAATTGCTCTTCTTTCTGCGACCTCCAGCTGAGCTTGCAGTTGTGTAATCGTATCTCTCTGCTGGCCCGATTGCACCCTACCATCTCGGATCATAGAATTTGCTTGTTCCAGCTTGGTTTTTAGTACTTGGATTTCTTGCTTATCACCTAATCGGGTCAGCTCCATTTCTCCGCTCACTTGACTCTTAGCATTTTCTTCCGCCGAAGCCACCCTGGCTTCTAAAGTCCTGATCAGGCGATTTTTTGTTTTGAGCTGCTTCTTTAACATTTCGACCGAGAATTGATTTGTCGTTGCGTATGCTCCTAGCGTTCCTGCAATTTCTGTGGCAAATTCGTCTTTCTTTTTATTCATCCCATCGGTCATTACTTTGAACCTTTTAATAGTAGACTCTCCCTCTTGATAAAATTCTCGCTTCACCACAACTTTCCTCTTTTTGTCAAAGAAGAATTCATTAGGAGGTAGTTCTTCTGCCCTTATAGGTCTCAATTCTTCACCAAATATCCATCCTTCGCTAACGCCCGCTTGTGCCGACTGCAAGGGTGTGACAGAGGTGATGGGTTGCCCGATTTTCTTCGCAGCTTTCCCTGGTGTGCTGAGTGGACTTTGCTTTTTCGGGGGGTCATGGTTCTTCGTTCCTACCTCTGGATTCTGACTTTCTGGAGGACCTGTATCTTTTATTTCTTCCTCCGGATTAGGTTCCTTGGGAGGACTAGTAGTTTTCTCTCCTGTTTCGGGATTTCCCTCCCATTCTGGATTCTTCTCCTACTCAGGACTCTTCTCCCTTTCGGGCTCTTTCTCCATTTTGGGATTCTTCTCCTGCTCATGACTCTTCTCCTGCTCCCCTTCCTGACGTTTTTTGGGGTTAGAGGTTTTCCCCTCAGAACTTTCGGCCTCTTTTCCTTTATCTTTGGAAAGTCCCAGGCCTCCTAGCACCACAGGAAGACATTGTTTCCTATGCTCTTGAAATTGTAAAACTGAGGCCCCGTCTTCGGGTGCTAGGGATCTGATTCAAAATTGCACCTCTGAATAGGATCTCACCCCTCGAAAAACATCGTCCGAGGGTGAACATTCATGCTCGAACCTCTTTAATCCAAAATTCCCCAAATGAGTGCTCACAATTCCCTGAGGATCATGTTTCTTGTACTCGATAGAGACTAAGCTTAATTTTTCTATGGCTGCAGCTTCAGCCTTAGCATGTCCAAAATCTAATAAGGAGTAGGAATTTAGCCGAATAGGGAAAAACGACCATACCTTCTTCGCTGACGCTTTGAGCTCTTTGCTCACTCCGCCGATAACTGTTTGTCGAGCGATCTCGTGACAAGCTAGCTTGTCGGGAATGAATAGTGGTAGCGCCAGAGGAGGAACAACAGCTCCAAACACTCTCAAATAGGAGAATTCCTCTTCCACATACCAGTCCGCGATATGGCTCATATTCTGAACAATGCTATCTGGTATGCAGGGTGGCAAAAGACCAAAAATGGTGATGTGAAGGGGCACCATCACCCAGTTAAAAATCTCATAAATAAACTTGTTCGCGTTATTTTCCCACAGCTTATCGTGGTACTCATGAACAGTCTTCTCTTGGGTTGGACTCCAAGCCCAATTCATCAAATGGAA
>JASDQU010815227.1:56125-70564 GCA_032191745.1 Picea mariana
GAGAAAAATGACACTTTGGAATTGGTTCCAAGACCAAAGAATAAGAATGTGATCGACACAAAATGGGTTTTCAAGAATAAATTGAATGAAGATGGACAAGTTACAAGAAACAAAGCTAGATTGGTATGTAAAGGATACGCACAGATTGAAGGAATCGACTTTGAAGAGACATTTTACCCAGTTGCCAAAATGGAAGCAATCTGTTTTCTTTTAGCTTATGCATGCTCCAAAAATGTTAAAGTATATTAGATGTACATAAAATCAGTTTTTCTGAATGAGGAACTTGAAGAAGAAGTCTACATTGAACAACCAAAAAGATTTCAGTTGTTAGAGAACACAGACTATGTGTATAAATTAAAGAAGGCCTTGTATGGTCCAAAACAAGCTCCTAGAGCATGGTAATCCAGACTGGATAAGTATCTGTAGTAGGCAGGGTTCAGAAAAGGAAGTGCAGACAACAACCTCTACATCAAGGTAAGTCAAAGTAATATTTTATTAATTGAAGTTTATGTTGATGATATTATTTTTGGTAGTGATGATGATAGGTTAAGCTAGAAATTTGCAAAAGATATGCATAATGAATTTGAAATGTCGTTACTTGGAGAACTATCCTTCTTTATGGAACTTCAGATATGTCAAAGAAACCAAGGAATTTTTATTTCTCAAACCAAGTATATCAGAGAATTGCTAAAGAGGTTCGGAATGGAATATTGCAAACCAATTATCACTCCCATTCAAAGCAGTTGTAAGTTGAGCAAATATGATGATTCGTAGTCTACAAATCAGAGGCAATACAGGTCAATGATGTAATGCGGGCAGTTGGACAGGTGGCACGATTTCAAGCAGCACCAAAGGAATCACATGTATTAGTAATAAAGAGGATTTTCATATATCTAAAAGGAACAAAAGATTTTGGATTATGGTATCCAAAAGGAAAAGATCTATCACGTATTGCCTAAATAGATGCAGATTGGGCAGGTTGTATTGATGACCGGCGAAGCACCAGTGAAGCAGCATTATACTTAGGTGAGTGTTTGGTATCATGGCTAAGCAAGAAAAAATCAGCAGGATCTTTATCTACATTCAAGGCAGAGTATATTGTAGCAACATCATGTTGTACACGGGTTCTTTGGATGAAACAAACTCTGAAAGATATACAGGTTGAGTATGATGAGCCCATTCCAATCTATTGTGATAATACAAGCACCATCAGTATATCGAATAACCTGATGATGCACTCCAAGACGAAGCACATTCCAATCAAGTATCACTTTCTACGAGAGAAGTTGCAGAAAATAACATCAAAGTTGAGTATGTGGGCACAAAAGAACAACTAGTAGACATCTTCACAAAACCACTTCCACAGGAATCCTTTGAATATCTTCGCCAGAAACTTGGAGTTATTTCTACTCCATAATGAATTCTTTTTGAATGCTTATCTTATATGTCTTAGATTACACGAGGAATCACCATAAGAGGACAGTTTAGTCAGGGGAAGACACCCCGGATGGAAAGATACCTTTGTCATTGATGACAAAGGGGGAGAGATTTATCAGATGCAGAGGACAGAGGCATGGTTCCAGGGGGAGCAGATTTATCATATACAGAGGACAAAGTCATGGTTCCAGGGGGAGCATGAGTGAGGCATGGTTCTAGGGGGAGATATGATTTTAGTATTGCATCAGAGTGTTGCCATCAATGTGAAAGGGGGACATTGTTTATTAAGGTTGGTTGTCATTGATGTCAACCCTTGAAGAAATCCTCATGGCACAAGGTTTGGGTAATGGACCCAAGATTGTTTGATGTAAAGATGACTCATTATTGTCTTGTCATGGTTGATAAGAAGTAAAAATGGATGAACTCCAAAGTGGTCACCCTCCTATTCCGCGAGTTCTCGAGATGCGAGAATTCAATGGAGTGTTGACTCCTATCTCCAAGCGACATGTGTCCACCTGTCGGCCACGTGGTCCCACCTTATGCTCTACCACGCGTCCACATGAACCTCGGCTCCTCGGCACTTCGCTACTCGCGAATCCGAACACCAATATTTTGGGACTTCTCGCAGCGAGATTCTGAGGGCTTTGTGCCACCTGTATTCCACTCGCCAACTCTGCTATGGCCCACACTATCTCCAGCTGTCGGGATATCGCCTTCTCGCAACCTCACGATTCCCCCCATGACCAAATTATCAAACCTTTTCTTACGAGGTCCCGAGACATGATCCCACGTGCAGATCCAATGGTCCTCCTGCGATCCGGATCCAACGGTCCTCCTACAATCTGGATCCAACGATTGTCCTTGTCTCGCTACCTCGCGACCTCACGAATTTGAGTATCCAATATTTGGACTCTCAACCTGCGAACTCCCAAGTTCACGAGATCTCTTGATCTCTTCCCACCTGTCCTCCTCAGATGGATGGCTACGATCTTCTCTCCACCTCGTCGCCTCGCCTCCTCGCGCCTCATGACATTGAATACCCAATATTTGGGCCTTTACCCTGCGAACTTCGGAGCTCCCGAGATCTCTTGATCTCTTGCCACCTGTCCTCCTCAGATGGACGGCTACAAATATCTCACCACTTCGCTACTCGCAAAGCTGAAGGGCTTCCCTTTCGGTCCTCCAATGTTCGAGTCTCCGAGATGAGGATCTCCTTACACGCATCCTCCTCAACAAACGGCTTTGATCTTGTCGGGATATCGCGTCTCACGATATCGCTGTTCTTGCTACACAAACTTTGGAGCTTCAACTCCCCAGTCCTCGTTACACGATACCACATGTAGATCTGACGGCTCCTGTGACTCTGAATCGACGACTCTATCCCTCCTGAGATTCAAACTCTTCGGAATCTTCTCACCATAACCTCCTTGCACCTCTACAAGATCTGACGATCCTCAGAACTTCGCGAAATCTCTTCAGAAGATTTCGACCGTCTGTTCTTCCTTGGTTAATCCATGAAATTTAAGAAGTATCTCCCCACGAGATTCCTTCGCCCTTTCACCAACCTACGACACTTCTTCTCGACTTCAAGTCACACTTATCTACGCTGATCTTTAGCAACTCAGAGGCCTACCCTTCCTGAGATTTTCTAAATTACTTCAACCTCAACAAGGTTCTTTGCACACACTCCTTGCGACAAGACTGCGAACACTTCAACTGTTCGAGCTTCCTTGACTCTGTGTATGCTGTAGTAGCAGTCTTTCAATACTTCTCTTAAAGTCACAGCCAAGACTATCCTTAGCTTTCACACTCCTTGCATGGCTCTAGCAACCCGCTTTCCCTTCTGAGAGCTTTGAGAACAAGGGTTTAACTCTCGAACCTTCTGTCAACGCACTCCTTGCGGATGACTCAACTGCACTCCTTGCAGGAATCCTTGCTCAAAAGAGAAAACAATTGTAGCTCACCTCACTTCCTCTCAGATTTCGATCTTAACACATGAACTCATACACATAGCATAATAACAAATGCATGACAGGAAGTAATATTCATAAGCAGAGCATTCAACACACATACACAAAGAATAACACAACATCCATGAATCTGAATCAACTTCTTCTATTAATTCAAGATCTATACATGGGTGTCTTCTACAGTTCTCTGCTACTCTACAATACTCTTCCATGTTCTGAATTATGCTAGCTAATGTTACAATGATACAAAATGAGGGTGTCTATATCCGGTTTCCCTCCTTTCTTCTAGAACTGTCTAATCTAGAAAAATCCTATCTACCTGCAATTACTACTATAAATGCCTCCATCTACTTCAGACAAGAGCGTATGGCTCAAGGTCTGATTACATTTTTACCAAGGTGCCATATTAAATGGTCTCATTTATGTTTAGCGCATCAACTTCAAGAGAGAATTTAAAAATTCAAAAACTTGCGCTGGACGTTTTCCAGCTGGCTTCTGCTTCCACGTTGGTTTTTCTTGTCATGAGGGATGCTCCTGCATCATACTCCCTCGCTTGAAAATTTGCATGGCCTCCTGTCCATGAGCTCCTGCATGGTATGTCCATGCTTCATAATTCATGCTTCAGTCTCCCAACTGGCATCTTCAACTGGGTGTCCCTTCCATTTGACCAAATATTCAAAATATTCTTTCCTCCTAGTTTTCTTACCCACTCTTTTATTCAGTATCTGCTCCATCTGTGGCTTCTCTGCAAATGGCATCTTCTTCTGCCACTGGACCTCTAGTTGGTCATCACCTTCTACTCCTACTTCATCAGCTTTATATGGATACAAATCCGCAACATTAAATACCAGAGATATTCTGATCCCATCTGGTAACTCAATTTCATAAGCATTCTGTCCCATTTTCTTTAAGACCTGGCATGGCCCAATTTTCTTCATCCTCATCTTGTTGTATGTTCCTCTCGAAAACCTTTCCTTCCTCAAATGTGCCAGAACCAGATCACCAACTTCAAACTAAAGTTGTCTCCGATGTTGATCTTCTCTGCGCTTGTACTCCTGACTTGAATTTAGTAGTCGCTCCTTCACCCTACTGTGAAGTTCTTTCATTGCTTCAGCAAATTCTCCTGCACTAGCGCTACTAGTATTAGCTTCTTCTGAATCCCTCAGTTTAGACACTCCTCTTGGTTGCATTCCATATACAATCTGAAATGGACTTTTCCCTATGCTCCAATTTACTCAGTCATTGTAAGCAACCTCTGCCTGTGGCAACACATTGTCCCAACTGCTATGGTGCTCTGTCACCAAGCTTCTTAACAAATCTCCCAGACTTCTCTTGACCACTTCTGTCTGCCCATCCGTCTGAGGATGATAAGCAGAACTAAATATAAAATTATTCCCCAGCTTCTTCCACAATGTTCTTCAGAAATTCCCTATGAATTTTGTGTCCCTGTCCGATACTATGCTTTTCGGCAATCCATGGAGTCGAACAATTTATTTGAAAAACAGATTTGCGATGTGGGTCACATCGCTGGTCTTCTGGCATGGAATGAAGTGTGCCATCTTAGAAAACCTGTCGACTACCACAAATATTGAATTGACACCTCTTTGTGTCCTTGGCAACCCCAACACGAAGTCCATGCTAATTTCATCCCATGGCTTCTCAGGTATGGGCAATGGTTGATAAAAACTTGCATTCCTCTTTCTTCCCTTTGAATGCTGGTAAATCCTGCATCTGTCCACAAACTTCTTGACTTCTGACTGCATCCCTGGCCAAAAGTATGACTCGCTCAGCTTTGCAAATGTCTTATCATGGCCAAAAAGTCCTGCTAATCCACCACTGTGCTTCTCTTTCAACAAGTTCTCCCTCATGGAGCAATTCGGAATACACAGTTGATTGCCTTTGAATAACAATCCATCCTGGATCACACACTCTATCCACTGACTTCGGTCTCTGAGAACTGGATTCTCAGCTACTTCATAAGCTTCCTTGAAGTCTGAATCATCTGCATACATGTCCTTAAGATCATCAAAGCCTAACGTCCTGACTTTGAATTCCTGCAACAGCAAACACTTCCTGCTCAAAGCATCAACAACTTTGTTAGCAGTACCAGAAATATGTTTTATCACAAAAGTGAAATTTTGCATGTATTCAACCCACTTAACATGCCTCTGATTCAACTTTTCCTGTTGAGTCACAAATTGTAATGCATGGCTATCACTATATAAAACAAATTCTTTTGGAATCAAATAGTGCCTCCATTTCTTCAATGCCTGTATAATGGCATAGAATTCTTTATCATACATGGATTATTTCTCTTTCGCCTCATTCAGCTTCTCGCTGAAATATGCAATCAACCTGTCTTCCTGACTTAAGACCGCTCCTATGGCAAACCCACTTGCATCACATTTCACCTGAAATGTCCTTTGAAAATCTGGCAACACCAAAATCGGTTGCTCTGTAATCTTTCGTTTCAACAAATTGAAACTTTTCTCAGCCTCTTCTGTCCAGTGAAAATATTTATGTCTTTTCTTCACTGTATCCATCATTGCTGCACTAATTCCACTGAAATTCCTGATGAATTTCCGGTAGAAACTAGCCAAACCATGAAAACTCCTCACCTCGAAAATATTTCTCGGTGATGGCCAATTCTTGATTACCTCCACCTTATCTGGATCCGTCCTCAACTCATCTGCAGATATGACAAACCCCAAATAAATGAGTTCTGTCTTCATGAATGAGGACTTCTTCATGTTTATCAACAACTTCTCCTGCTATAATTTCTTCATCACAATAGCCAAATGCTTCAAGTGTTCAGCTTTTGTCTTACTGAAAACCAATATGTCATCCAGATATACGATGACAAATTTCCCTATGAACTCCTTCAGCACTTCATTCATTAACCTCATAAAGGTACTTGGTGCATTTGTCAAACCAAACGGCATGACAAGCCATTCACACAAACCTTCATTTGTCTTCAATGTTGTTTTCCATTCGTCACCTTCTCTCATAGGAATCTGATGATATCCACTCTTCAAATCTATCTTTGTAAAAAAAAATTCCCCACTTAAGCAATCCATCAGATCATCCATTCTTGGCAATGGGAATCTATACCTGATAGTTATCTTGTTTATGGCTCTCGAATTAGTGCACATCCTCCAGCCTCTGTCTTTCTTCGGATTGAGTACTGTTGGAACAGCACATGGACTCAAGATTTCCCTGACCAAACCTTTTTCCAACAACTCCTGGACCTGTCTTTTAACTTCTTCATTCTCCTCCGGCGTCAACCTGTACGCAGCTTTGTTTGGTAAACTATCTCCTGGTATGAGGTCTATATGGTGACTCATGCTCCTCATCGGTGGTAACGAACGAGGTAATTCGTCCACCACAATATCGACGAACTCTTCCAGCAGTTCCTGAACTTCCTCTGGCAAATCATCCACTCTTGTGCTAGTCAGAACAATTATCCGTTTTCTAACCACAAAGAATTGTGGATCCTCCTTCTTAACTTCGGTAAGAAGTTCCTTCCCACTCATGAGAAGTACTGTGTTGTTTACTTCCGGCTTCACCTTTTTATCTTCAATTGGACACAACATATGAGTTGTCCCATTCCTTTTTAGGGTATAGGTGTTCATCCTTCCATCATGAATAACATTTCTATCATATTGCCATGGTATACCCAACAATAAATGACAGACGTCCATAGGAGTAATATCACATAAAATCTTATCATTATATCCTCCTATCTTAATATCAACTAAGCACTGTTTAGTGACATTTACCTAATGTCCCTTCTGTAACTATGAAACTTTGTATGGGCTTGGATGATCAGTTGTCTCCAGCTCCAGTTTTTCTACCACCTCGGTTGAAACGAGATTATCGGTGCTTCCACTATCCACAATGACCTTGAACACTCTATCCTTGGTCTTGCAAGCAGTCCTAAAAAGACTGTTCCTCTGCGCTGAGTTCTCCATCTCCTTCTCTAGTGTCAAAAGGACTTTTTGCATCACCAGTGATCTTCCACCTTCAGCGTACTCTGTCTCAACATCTTGCCTCAGTGCCTCAGCGATGTGAGTCTCTCTAGTTTCTTTCTTTTTCTCTAGACACTCAAATGACTTATGCCCATTCTTTCCACATGTGAAGCATGTGATTACTCCACCTCTTCCTCTTCCTCTACCTATGGTACGAGGAAACCTATCATTATCAACATATCCTCCTCTTTGTTCAAATTGTTTTCCTCGCTGCTCAACATATGGTCTTCTCTGTGAGGTTCCAACTCTTTCAACATTTCCCTGAGGTTGCTTCCATTCCTCCTTGGGCTTCTGGTATTTATCTTGGAAAAATGCTTTGCCTTTGGGATAACTTCTACCTCTGCCTCTCTGAATTTTTTTATGGCTTAGCTTCTCCTCAGCTTTCAGAGCCAATTGGTAAGCATCCTCCACAGTTCAGATGGTTGCCAAATTTAGTTCATCCTGAATTTCATACCTCAGGCCATTCATATACCTGGCCACCTTTTCGTCATTGCTTTCACGATGACCTGCTCTGATATTCAACCTATAAAAATCCTCAGTATACTCCTTTGTTGTCATCATCTTCTAGCTCAGGTTCGGCATCCTCCTGAACAGAGAAATTTGATAGTCCCTAGGAATAAATTTCGCCTTCATCTTCGCAATCATCCTGTCCCAGCTCTTAATCTTCTGCTTGCCTTGGCAATGCCTGTCAGCTTGCAGTTCATCCCACCACAAGGCTGCATGTTCTTTTAATATTGTGACGGCATGTCTGACCTTTTTATCATCTTCGGTATCTTCATAATCGAAGTAAGTGTCAAGAGATTTAATCCAGTCTAGCAGCTCTTCCGCATCCAGACTCCCTTCATAAGCTGGAATGTCCATCTTTGTTTTTGAACTCATCTGAGCAATAGCCTTAATTAAATGCTCATTGGCTGCATCTTCGGTTGTGATTTCTTTTTCTTCACGTCCAACATCACCTTCATCTTCGGATTCACTGATATCTCCCGCATCCTCTTTGTGCCTTTGTGATGTCTCCATGTCCTCCATTCTGGCATGAAGATTATGCACTTCTCTCTCCATGTCTGGATTCTGTACTTGCCTACCTCTTTCTATGGACATTTCCCTTTCTCTGGAAAATTCCCTTTCCTTCTCTGGATCGGGTGATTGTCTACCTCTTCTTCTTGGTGGCATGGTGAATTCTCCCTGTCCTCTACTACAGAAAGCAAAGAAGCTTTTCTAGTCCTCTGATACCACTTGATGTGTATCAGTGTGCTCCTTCTCTTCTTCTATCCTCTTGCCTGAAATATACAGACAAGAAATCTGCTCTGATACCACTTGACGCAGATTGCACCACCCAGGCACATCTGCTCTCATAGGACATTCTTCTTCTCAGCCCAAAGAACTTGAAGGTTCTTCTATTTCCCTATCGGGAAATCTGCACCCACAACAATCTTTCTCTGAGGTCAGCCAAATCTTGCTATCTCGCGAGTTCGTAACTCAAACTTCCAACTCTTTCCTTCAGATATTGCGATACCCGATCTGGCGATACGGGTATAGCTCCTTCCATATGCAACCGTGGGCTAGGCTCAATGTTAGAGCTTCTTGCAACCTCGCGACCTCGCAGATCGAGCGGTTGAACTTTCACCCTCCTATTCCATGAGTTCCTGAGATGCGAGAATTCAACAGAGTGTTGAATCCTATCTCCAAGCGATGTGTGTCCACCCGTCGGCCGCGCGGTCCCACCTTATGCTCTGCCATGCATCCACATGAATCTCGACTCCTCGGCACTTCGCTACTCGCGAATCCAAACACCAATATTTTGGGACTTCTCACGGCGAGACTCTGAGGGCTTCGTGCCACCTGTATTCCACTCGTCAACTCTGCTATGACCCACACTATCTCTAGCTGTCGAGATATCGCCTTCTTACAACCTCGTGATTCCCCCCATGACCAAATTCTTGAACCTTTTCTTACGAGGTCCTGAGACACGATCCCACGTGCGGATCCAATGGTCCTCCTGCGATCCGGATCCAACAGTTGTCCTTCTCTCGCTACCTCGCGACCTCGTGACTTTGAGTATCCAATGTTTGGACTCTCAACCTACAAACTCCAGAATTCACGAGATCTCTTGATCTCTTGCCAACTGTCCTCCTCAGATGGACGACTACGATATTCTCACCACTTTGTCGCCTTGCCTCCTCGTGCCTCGCGACTTTGAATACCCAATATTTGGGCCTTTACCCTGCGAACTCCCGAGCTCGCGAGATCTCTTGATCTCTTGCCACCTGTCGTCCTCAGATGGACAACTACAAATCTCTCACCACTTCGCTACTCGCAAAGCTGAAGGGCTTCCCTTTCAGTCCTCCAATGTTCAAGTCTCCAAGATGAGGATATCCTTACACTCGTCCTCCTCAACGAACGACTTTGATCTTGTCGGGATATCGCGTCTTGCGATATCGTTGTTCTTTCTACACAACCTTTGGAGCTTCAACTCCCGAGTCCCCGATACACGATACCATGTGTAGATATGACGGCTCCAGTGACTTTGAATTGATGGCTCTGTCCCTCTTGAGCTTCAAACTCTTCGAAATCTTCTCACCGTAACCTCCTTGCACCTCTGCAAGATCTGACGATCCTCGGAACTTCGTGAAATCTCTTTAGAAGATTTCGACCATCCGTTCTTCCTTGGTTAATCCACGAAATGAAAGAAGTATCTCCCCACGAGATTCCTTCGCCCTTTCGCCAACCTGCGACACTTCTTCTCGACTTCAAGTCACACTTATCTACGTTGATCTTCAGCGACTCAGAAGCCTACCCTTCCTGAGCTTTTCTAAATTACTCCAACCTCAACGAGGTTCTTTGCGTGCACTCCTTGCGGAAAGCCTGTGAACACTTCAACTGTTCGAGCTTCCTTGACTCTACGTATGCCGTAGCAGCAGTCTTTCAATACTTTGCTCAGTGTCACAACTGAGACTACGCTTAGCCTGCGCACTCCTTGCACGTCTCTAGCAACCCGCTTTCCCTTCTAAGAGCTTTGAGAACAAGGGTTTAACTCCCGAGCCTTCTGTCAATGCACTCCTTGCGGACGACTCAACTGCACTCCTTGCAGGAATCCTTGCTCAAAAGAGAAAACAATTGTAGCTCACCTCAATTCCTCTCAAATTTCGATCTTAACACATGAACTCATACACATAGCATAATAACAAATGCATGACAGGAAGTAATATTCATAAGCAGAGCATTCAACACACATACACAAAGAATAACACAACAGCCATGAATCTGAATCAACTTCTTCTATTAATTCAAGATCTATACATGGGTGTCTTCTACAGTTCTCTGCTACTCTACTATACTCTTCCCTGTTCTGAATTATGATAGCTAATGTTACAATGATACAAAATGAGGGTGTCTATATCCGGTTTCCCTCCTTTCTTCTAGAACTGTCTAATCTAGAAAAATCCTATCTACCTGCAACTACTACTATAAATGCCTCCATCTACTTCAGTCGAGAGCGTATGGCTCGAGGTCTGATTACATTTTTACCAAGGCACCATATTAAATGATCTCATTTATGTTTAGTGCATCAACTTCAAGAGAGAATTTAAAAATTCAAAAACTTGCGCTGGATGTTTTCCAGCTGGCTTCTGCTTCCACGTTGGTTTTGCTTGTCGTGAGGGATGCTCCTGCATCATACTCCCTCGCTTGAAAATTTGCATGGGCTCCTGTCCATGAGCTCCTGCACGGTATTTCCATGCTTCAAAATTCCTGCTTCAATCTCCCAACTGGCATCTTCAACTGGGTGTCCTTTCCATTTGACCAAATATTCAAAATATTCTTTCCTCCTGGTTTTCTTACCCACTCTTTTATTCAGTATCTGCTCCATCTGTGGCTTCTCTGCAACTAGCATCTGCTTCTGCCACTGGATCTCTAGTTGATCATCACTTTCTGCGCCTGCTTCATCAGCTTTATATGGATACAAATCTGAAACATTAAATATCAAAGATATTCCGATCCCATCTGGTAACTCAATTTCATAAGCATTCTGTCCCATTTTCTTTAAGACCTCGCATGGCCCAATTTTATTCATCTTCAGCTTGTTGTATGTTCCTCTCGGGAACCTTTCCTTCCTCAAATGTGCCAGAACCAGATCACCAACTTCAAACTGAAGTTGTCTCCGATGTTTATCTGCTCTGTGCTTGTACTCCTGACTTGACTTTAGTAGTCGCTCCTTCACCCTACTATGAAGTTCTTTCATTGCTTCAACAAATTCCCCTACACTAGTGCTGCTAGTATCAGCCTGTTCTAAATCCCTCAGTTCAAACACTCCTCTTGGCTGCATTCCATATACAATCTGAAATGGACTTTTCCCTGTGCTCCGATTTACTGAGTCATTGTAAGCAAACTCTATCTGTGGCAACACATTGTCCCAACTGCTGTGGTGCTCTGTCACCAAGCTTCTTAACAAATCTCCCAGACTTCTGTTGACCACTTCTGTCTACCCATCTGTCTGAGGATGATAAGCAGAACTAAACATCAAATTAGTCCCCAACTTCTTCCACAATTTTCTCCAGAAATTCCCTATGAATTTTGTGTCCCTGTCCGAGACTATGCTTTTCGGCAATCCATGGAGTCGAACAATTTCTTTGAAAAACAGATTTGCGATGTGGGTCACATCGCTGGTCTTCTGGCATGGAATGAAGTGTGCCATCTTAGAAAACCTTTCGACTACCACAAAGATTGAATCGACACCTCTTTGTGTCCTTGGCAACCCCAACACGAAGTCCATGCTAATTTCATCCCACGGCTTCTCAGGTATGGGCAATGGTTGATAAAAACCTGCATTCTACTTTCTTCCCTTTGAATGCTGGCAAATCTTGCATCTGTCCACAAACTTCTTGACTTATGACCGCATCCTTGGCCAAAAGTATGACTCACTCAGCTTTGCAAATGTCTTATCATGGCCAATATGTCCTGCTAATCCACCACTATGCTTCTCTTTCAACAAGTTCTCCCTCATGGAGAAATTCAGAATACACAGTTGATTGCCTTTGAACAACAATCTGTCCTGGATCACATACTCTATCCACTTACTTCGGTCTCTGAGAACTGGATTCTCAGCTGCTTCATAAGCTTCCTTGAAGTCTGAATCATCTGCATACATTTCCTTAAGATCATCAAAGCCTAACGTCCTGAATTTGAATTCCTGCAACAACAAACACTTCCTGCTCAAAGCATCAACAACTTTATTAGTAGTACCAGAAATATGTTTTATCACAAAAGTGAAATTTTGCATGTATTCAACCCACTTAACATGCCTCTGATTCAACTTTTCCTGTTGAGTCACAAATTGTAATGCATGGTTATCACTATATAAAACAAATTCTTTTGGAATCAAATAGTGCCTCCATTTCTTCAATGCCTGTATAATGGCATAGAATTCTTTATCATATGTGGAGTATTTCTCTTTTGCCTCATTCAGCTTCTCGCTGAAATATGCAATCGGTCTGTCTTCCTGACTCAAGACCGCTCCTATGGCAAACCTGCTTGCATCACATTTCACCTTAAATGTCCTTTGAAAATATGGCAACACCAAAACCAGTTGCTCTGTAATCTTTTGTTTCAACAAATTGAAACTTTTCTCAGCCTCTTTTATCCAGTGAAAATATTTATGTCTTTTCTTCACTGTATCCATCATTGCTGCACTAATTCCACTGAAATTCATGATGAATTTCTGGTAGAAACTAGCCAAACCATGAAAACTCCTCACCTCGAAAATATTTCTCGGTGATGTCCAATTCTTGATTACCTCCACCTTATCTAGATCCATCCTCAACTCATTTGCAGATATGACAAACCCCAAATAAATGAGTTCTGTCTTCATGAATGAGGACTTCTTCATGTTTATCAATAGCTTCTCCTGCTATAATTTCTTCATCACAATAGCCAAATGATTCAATTGTTTAGCCTTTGTCTTGCTGAAAACCAATATGTCATCCAGATATACGATGACAAATTTCCCTATGAACTCCTTCATCACTTCACTCATTAACCTCATAAAGGTACTTGGTGCATTCGTCAAACCAAACGGCATGACAATCCATTCATACAAACCTTTGTTTGTCTTGAATGTTGTTTTCCATTCGTCACCTTCTCTCATACGAATCTGATGATATCCACTCTTCAAATCTATCTTTGAAAAAAAAAATTCCCCACTTAAGAAATCCATCAGATCATCCATTCTTGGCAATGGGAATCTATACCTGATAGTTATTTTTTTTATGGCTCTCGAATCAGTGCACATCCTCCAGCCTCCATCTTTCTTCGGACTGAGTACTGTTGGAACAACACATGGACTCAAGCTTTCCCTGACCAAACCTTTGTCCAACAACTCCTGGACCTATCTTTTAACTTCTTCATTCTCCTGCAGCGTCAACCTGTACACGGCTTTGTTTGGTAAACTAGCTCCTGGTATGAGGTCTATATGGTGACTCACGCTCCTCATCGGTGGTAATGAACAAGGTAATTCATCCACCACAATATTGGTGAACTCTTCCAGTAGTTCCTGAACTTCCTCTGGCAAATCATCCACTCTTGTGCTAGTCAGAACAATTCTCCATTTTCTGACCACAAAGAATTGTGGATCCTCCTTCTTCTTAACTTCGGTAAGAAGTTCCTTCCCACTCATGAGAAGTACTGTGTTGTTTACTTCCGGCTTCAAATTTTTATCTTCAATTGGACACAACATATGAGTTCTCCCATTCCTTTTTAGGGTATAGGTGTTCATCCTTCCATCATGAATAACATTTCTATCATATTTCCATGGTCTACCCAGCAATAAATGATAGACATCCATAGGAATAACATCACATAAAATCTTATCGTTATATCCTCCTATCTTAATATCAACTAAGCACTGTTTAGTGACATTTACCTGATGTCCCTTCTGTAACCATGAAACTTTGTATGGGCTTGGATGATCAGTTGTCTCCAGCTCCAGTTTTTCTACCATCTCGGTTGAAACG
>JASDQU010815228.1:0-11981 GCA_032191745.1 Picea mariana
CTGTTGCTATTTCGTATATCATTTCTGTGTATTGTGAAGATTATGCTGGATATTATACTGTTATTCTGTTATTTCTAGCATTTCGTTTCTGTTCTGCATATTTTATATATCTGGTATCTTGCAGCCTCCTTAGTTGGTTCCCTGAGATATTAGGTCAAGTACTACTGTTGGACATCGCACATATATCATAGAGCTATAACACAGGGAAAGCCCTTCTCTGTAGACACCCTGCATACCCTAACACTTGGGATGAAAAAAAAACAGAACAAACAAGATCCATTATCGCGCATTTGTGTCTCTTTCATTCAGGTTGCGAAATTACTACACATTTTTTCATGTTAAGAATTTGGGCATTTCAACACTACAATATTCTTCATATCAGATTATAAGTCCGCAGGAGTAAAAAAGAAATTATGGATATTGTTGGTACCATTATTTGAGTCCTATCCCGTTGGATTCCTCTCTTCTCCCTTATCGCAGTCATACCTATCATTTTTCAACAAATTGTTTTTCCCGTGGACTTGACCCCCTTCCAACACCCTTATTTGGGCCTTACCCCATTGGGTTCCCCTCGTCGCCCTTATCGTCGTGATAAACTTCACCCACACCCATTTTCTGTGTGGTCCCACCCATACCTTTTTCGTTTTCTCTCTTCATCATGGCCCACATCGATAGCCAAGACTTGGAAGCTTGCTTCAATTTCTTGTTCTCTAATTTCATAGAGACCCAACAAGAAATGAGGCAGCTCGGTGTCAATTTTTCCACCATCAATAAAAATATGCATTCCTCCATCAATGCCAAAATGGAAACCATCAAACAGGACCTCACTACCCAGCTTCCATCCTTTGCTACCCAACTTGCATCCTTCACTACAATGATCTTTGCCAAGATGAATATCCCTGCAAATATTTCCTCCTCTGACCCACCTTCGTACTACGAAGGTGAAACTTCCTCTAATTCCCAGACTTTTTAGCCCCATCACTTTCAACGTGACCTATGTCTTTTGTGTGTGGATGTGAACAAATTTGATGGCTCAAATCCCACTAGCTGGGTAACTCAAATGCAACATTATTTGTCTTTGTATGGAATTACAGATGAGTTGGGAAAACTTTGGTATGGTGTTCTCCATCTAGATCAAGAATGTTGGCAATGGTGGAAATGGAGAAAAATTCCCACCAAGGGTATGCGTCTTGGAAAAAATTGTGGTAGAGATTTATGAACGCTTTGACACTGACACCAACCATTTAGGCCATTTGACAAAGTTGAAACAATCTGGCATAGTGGAAGAATTTATAGCCTCTTTTGAGTGATTGGATTTCTGTACAGAGGGCATGTTTGATTCTTTTTTCCAAGAATGTTTTATCAGTGGCCTCAAGGATGATATTTGTACCCATGTCCTCATGGCTTGGCCTCAGAGTGAGGTGGAATCTACTAAAAGAGCTAAGGAAGCACAAAAGGTTGTCTCTTCTCAAACCCAAAAACCCTCCTTTATTCCTTGCCCTAAACCAGTCACTCCCACTCCTCCTTCTACTCCACTAAATATCTAGAAATTGACCAGGGAAGAAATGGATGAATGCCAACTCAAAGGTATCTGTTATAATTGTGATAAAAAATATTTTCTTGGGCACAAGTGTAAGGAACAAAATATTTTTATGAACATCTCCAAGGATGTTTCAGAATATGATGTCGAGGCCCCCCATGTGGCCAATTCACTTGAACCAACTAACATGATCCCACCCTCTAACCCTCCTGAAGTCGAATCAGTCATTTCCCTCAATTCTCTCACTTGGTTCTCTGCTCCCCAAACCCTCAGGCTAATTGGTTACATTAAGCATCAAAAGTTCATCATCCTTGTTGACAGTGGAAGCACCCATAATTTTATTCATCGTCGCATTTTCCAAGAAACTAATTGCTATATCCATGCCATCAATAATTTTCAAATCATAATTGCTAATGGGAAGTCCATGAAATGTGGGGGGCATTGTGAAAATGTGTGTCTCCAAATTGGTTAGTACCACATGAAATATCATATGTTTTCTATTATCATGGGTGGTTGTGACATTGTGTTGGGTGAAGAATGGCTAAGGAATTTGGCCTCATTCTCATGGATTTTAAGGAATTAACCATGCAATTCAACTAGGAGGTCCAACAATATAAGTTCTAAGGAATCACCACCGGTTCCCATGAGATCATCAGTTCCCATCGCATGGAAAATCTCCTCAAAAAAGGTCATTCTGGTATTACTGCACAACTCCATGCCATTCAAGCCACTGAGACACCCTCTATGCCATAGGACCTCCAATCCATCCTCTCCAAACATCAAGTTGTTTTTTCCACTCCCTAGGCACTTCCTCCCTCCCATGGTGTTCATGATCATTCCATTCCCCTTGTCCTCGACATACTTCCTCCCAATGTTCGTCCCTGTTGTCATCCATTTTCCCAAAAAAAATAAATTGAGAAACTTGTTCAATAATTGCTCATCGCAGGTGTTATTTTTCCTACTACGAGCCCCTACTCTTCTCTTGTGGTCATGGTACTTAAGAAAGAAGGCTCTTGACACATGTTTCTTGATTTTATTTCCCTCAACAAACTCACCATCAAAGACAAATTTCCCATTCATTTCATTGATTACCTCTTCAATGAAATGAGTGGTGCCCAGTTCTTTACTAAACTTGATATTCGTTTTGGCTACCACCAGATACGCATGAACAAGGAAAAACTGGGAAATTATGATTTTTTGTTCATGCCCTTTGGCTTATGTAATGCTCCCTCCATTTTCCAAAGCCTTATGAATCATATCTTCCATCCTTTTCTTAGTCATTTTGTCTTAGTTTTCTTTGATGATATACTCATCTATAGTAAAACCTGGACAACCATTCTTGTTCATGTGGATCGAGTTCTACATCTGCTCTCTCAGAACCAACTTTTCCTCAAACAATATAAATGTGATTTTGGAGCCTCGGAAGTCGAGTACTTGGGTCATATTGTTGGCAAGGCAGGTGTCAAGGTGGATCCTAAAAATATTGAATCTATGCGGGATTGGCCTCTCCCAAAGACTCTCTAAAGATTGTGTGTATTTCTGGGTTTAACATGCTATTATTGCAAGTTTGTTATGAATTCTAGCAAGATTGTGGCACCTCTCACTGCTCTCCTTAAAAATAATTCTTTCACTTCGACTCCTCCAGTTGATCAGTCCTTTCAAACCTTGAAGGTGCCCTTATGCAATATGGTCGGCCTTTGGCCTTTACCAACAAACAACGGTCCGAGCGACATTTGGGAAAATCAATCTATGAAAAGGAAATGTTGCCTATTATGCATGCAATGGATCTTTGGCACCCTTATCTATTGGGGTAGCACTTCCAAATTAAGACAGATCATCAAAGCCTCAAGTACACCCTTCATTTTTATGCTCCTTACGACACCCTTATATGGATTCATTTACTTTTAACAACTGCTCACGAGACTAATTTTCCCTTAGGAAAGGTAAAACATATTTCTTGCTAGAATTGATCAATTTCTTAGCTTGATTGGCACTTACGAGTGAAATTTTTTATTTTCCTTTTTGTCCCTTGATGATGAAGGATTTCCCATCCTTCATGAGGTAGTATTGGTTGGATATCCACATGAATATAGAATCCATCATATACATGTAGGGGATTCCAAACACTACTCTGCATACATCCAGTGGTACTTCGTCCAATTCTACCTCATCTATAAAATAAGCACTTATAGAAAATTTAATCTTGCACTACTTTGTTACCTTGATATTTGTATCCTTGTTTACCCAATATAATGAATAGGGGATATGATTATCTTGAACCTCCAATCCAAGCTTGCTGATGAAATATATTGCTATGATATTATCCTGTGAAACAGAGTCGAATGAAGCATCTATCTTGGTATTCTTGACCTGAATCTTGATGTGGAAGAGCTTGGTCATCTCTTTCTCTTCCTCGTGATAATGGCTACTCAGATCCACCTCCTTCTTCATATATTTGTAGACGATATTTTCATCCATATCAAAGCTACTTTTAACTTGATTTCTCAAATCTAAGGATAAAATGTTGTTTTACGTTATGTATGTTGGATTACTGAGAGGGGGGGTGAATCGGTAATAGCATAATTATAATCTTTTTTCTTCAAATAATCCAATTGTTATATCAATGTATAATTATTGTCCAATGATGAGCAATAAGAAATGAACAATCATACACATACACAGCACACCAGTGTTTTACATGGAAACCCAAATCGGGAGAAAACCACATAATGTTTTTTCTGATATGTCTTGAAAAATTACATTCATTGGAAGCACCAACTTCATTTGTTTTCTAGTTGTAACTGGAAGGAGGCTCCAATCCACTAGTTTCTCGAGCTACAACCTGAGGGAAGCTCCAACTCCCCAATTCTCTAGCTACAACTAGAAGGAGGCTACAACCCCCTATATTCTCCAGCTGAAACCGGAAGGTGGCTACAACCACTTGTCTTTGTCCCATCCAACCGTCCTGAAGTAGAAGTAGAATGATCTGAACCATTGTCACACTATCACTGTGAGATATACCGTTGTAAACCTGTACAAATAAACCTAAACAATACATCAACCATGCATCAACCTGCACCTCAACCTGTAATCAACATGTACCATAAACAAGTGCATCAATCATGCACCAACCTGTACCATAAACAAGTGCATCAACCATGCACCAACCTGTACCAAACAATCTGTAATCAACCTATGACATAAACAAGTGTAAAAAACCATGTACCAAGTATGTACCAATCATGTCTCAACTACTCATCAACTATGACTCATCAATATGTACCAACATCATCAACTATACACCTCATGTATGTGCCAACTCATCAACTACTTGTCTCAACCATGTACCCAAATTGTACCTCAACCAAAATCCCTCATCAATTTCATCATCCAAATATGATTTATAACTCTATAATAGACCTGGTGTATATAATCACATACCTGCAAACCTTCCTTAAATTTAAACAACAAGAGACTAACATTTACATCAAACTTTTCTTTAGTCTCACATGACTAGTTTTGGATTAGTCAACAACCCTAACTTGAAATAATCATAAATTTGTACCTATAATGAATAAAGATATAAAACTAATACACAATGTTATTCAGTGTGTTTTATGCAATTCCTCTAGGTTTCACTACTTGGAACCTCTCAGAAAAATAGTTATAGAAAAAATGGCATACCTTGCTGAATTATGTCTTACTCTATAGAGCGACCTTGTAGAGCGTGCCCCACACGTAATATTTTTTGAATGGATCTGAAACTATTATACATCATACTAAAGACGCTACTCTAGTCAACACATTTGGTATTATGGAATTTGGATCTGTTATGAAGAATTTATGATGTTTATACCGGAAATACATGTTTTTGACTAGTTTCAGGACTAGCCACAAACCCTATTTTCCACGGAATGTAACTCCAAAAATACAACGACCCACAAGATGAATTTTTTAACATGGATACTTGGATATGTTTCCTCAATTAAATGGAAATTTCATGGTCTGAATCATTCTATAAAAACTTTTATTGCGAAAATGGCGAGATGACCTGTAAATAACATACCTTAGAAAGCATCATCAAAATAATTTATCCTTCCTTGAATTCTGGTCTTCTTTTCTTCACCTTCCCTAAAAAATTTGGTTTATATATCCTTTGGTTACCTCAGACACCTATAGGTATTTAATATGCTCAAGTGTGTCTAAAATGACAGAGCATTGCCTCTTATTTATACTCTCCAAGTAGCTTCCTTAAAAACATCTTCTAGGTCACTTTGCCCACTTTCCTTATTTTAAGGTTAACCCACTTCTAATTTCTCCATTAAATTTATTATTTAAATAATTTATTTTCTATTCACTTTGAATTATAGTACACTCATCAATTCTCTTTATTATTTACCTTCTAAAATATCTTAAACCACTTTGACTACTTTGACCTTTTGGGGCTTCTAGATGACATAAGAGGGTCCTCCAACTTGGTAAGTCCATAACTCTCAAACCGTGAGGAGTTATGTGACGTTCAACATACCACCAAAAATGGAATGACATGTACTATCCATATAGAATAGTATTACCTACAAATATATCAAAACTCATACCATTATTGATCAAACAAACTTCGTTCCATTACCCAAACCTGGGTTCTCCAACTTCTCATGGCCATAACTCTCTAACCGTGAGGATTTATGTGACATTCCACATAGCACTGGAAATGGCATGACAAGCACTATCCATATATGATATTTTAAATGAAAAATTCATTGACCTTCATGTCATTATTCCACAAATAATCGTGGGTTCTCTAACCATACTTCTAGGATAACTCAATCCGCAAAGCGTCTTCCCGTGAGGGTTTTCACCATAAGGGGACCACTTTGGATTTCATCCATTTCTACTTATTATCAACCATGACAAGACAATAATAATTCATCTTTACATAAAAAAATATTGGGTCCATTACCCAACCTTTGTGTTACAGGGATTTCTTCAAGGGTTGACATCAATGAAAACCAACCTTAATCAACAATCTCCCCCTTTGGCATTGATGGCAACATTGATACAATATTGAAATTGTATCACTCATGTTCCCCCTGGAACCATGCCTCTGTCCTCCTAATCTAATAAATCTGCTCCCTCTGGAACCATGTCTCTATCCTCTGCATCTAATAAATCTCTCCCCCTTTCTCATCAATGAAAAATGTATCTTTCCATCTGGCATTTCTCCCCCTGACTAAACTGTCTTCTTATGGTGCTTCCTCATGTACATCTAAAACATATAAGATAAACATTCAAAAACATTCATTTTAGAGTATAAATAACTCCGATTCTCTAGCAAAGATACTCAAAGGCTTCACATGGAAGTGGTTTTGTAAAGATGTCTTCCACTTGTTCTTTTGTTCCCACATACTCAACTCTGATGTTCTTTTCTGCAACTTGTTCCTATAAAAAGTGATACTTGATTGGAATGTGCTTCGTCTTGGAGTGCATCACTGGATTCTTTGAGATACTAATGGCGCTTGTATTATCACAATAGATTGGAATGATCTCACCATACTCAACCTCTATATATGTCAGATTTTGTTTCATCCAAAGAACCTGTGTACAACATGATGTTGTTACAATGTACTCTGTCTCGGTTGTAGATAAGGATACTGGTGATTGTTTCTTTCTTATCCATGATACTAAACACTCACCCGAGTAGAATGTTGTTCCACTGGTGCTTTGTCAATCATCAATACAACCTTCCCAATCTGCATCTATGTAGGAAATAAGTGATAGATCCTTTCCTTTTGGATACCATAATCCAAACTCTTATGTTCCTTTGAGATATCTAAAAATCCTCTTCACTGCTAATACATGTGATTCCTTTGGTGCTACTTGAAATTGTGCCACCTGTCCAACTGCCTGCATTAGATCTGGTTTGGATGTTGTCACATATAGTAGGCTGACAATCATTGACCTATATTTCCTCTAATCTGTAGACTTTGAATCATCATCTTTGCTCAACTTGCAATTGGTCTGCATGAGAGTGATAACTGGTCCACAATCTTCCATACCAAACCTTTTTAGCATTTCTCTGATATACTTGGTTTGAGAAATAAAAATTCCTTGGTTTCTTTGGCGTATCTAAAGTCCTAGAAAGAAGGATAGTTCTCCAAGTAATGACATTTCAAATTCATTATGCATATATTTTGCAAATTCATGGCTTAACCTATCATGATCACTACCAAAAATAATATCATTAATGTAAACTTCAATTAGTAAAATATTACCTTGACTTACCTTGATGTAGAGGTTGTTGTCTATACTTCCTTTTCTGAACCTTGCCTGCTGCAGATACTTAACCAGTCTAGAGTACCATGCTCTAGGAGCCTGTTTTAGACCATACAAGGCCTTATTTAATTTACACACATAATTTGCATTTTCTGACAACTGAAATCCTTTTGGTTGTTCAATGTAGACTTCTTCTTCAAGTTCCCCATTCAGAAAAGTTGATTTTACGTCCATTTGATACATTTTAATATTTTTGGAGGATGCATAATCTAAAAGAAAATGGATTGCTTCCATTCTAAAAACTGGGGCAAATGTCTCTTCAAAGTCGATTCCTTCAACCTGTTCATATCCTTTACATACCAATCTAACTTTGTTCCTTGTAACATGTCCATCTTCATTCAATTTATTCCTGAAGACCCACTTTGTACCGATCACATTCTTATTCTTTGGTCTTGGAACGAGTTCCCAAGTGTCATTTTTTTCTATTTGATCCAATTCTTCATCCATGGCCTTATTCCAAGATTCATTCTTGCTGGATTATTTAAAACAGTTTTGTTCAATTGTAGATACGAGTGTTAGGTGCGTTTGTTCTGGTGAATGGATTCTTCTTCTAGTCTCAACTCTTGCATCTTTGTTTCCGATAATTTGATCTGAAGGATGATTCTTCTGTAATTGTTTACTGGGTGTCTTTGGAGACACTTGCTTAACTTTCTCTTATACTTCTGTCAGATTCTCTTCATCTTCCCCTTCTACTTATTTTTCATCTTCTGCTTCTTCTTCTAAGGGTTGTTTCATTGTTTCATTTTCTTCCTTTGATTCTAGTCTTCCTGTTTTATCAATTGTTACATTGATGCTTTCCACAACTTTGTTCAATATTAGATTGTAACACTTGTATGATTTCCTTGTACTTGAGTAACCAACAAGTACTCATTTGTCCACACGAGAGTCAAACTTTCCCATTCCACCATCTTCTCTTTTGATATAGCATTTGCTTCCAAAAGCTCTGAAGTGATTTACATTTGTTGGTCACCCTTTCCATAGTTCATAAGGAGTTTTGTCAGTGTTGTTTATGAGAATTACTTTGTTTTGAAAGTGAACTACTGTATGCACTTCTTGTGTCAAAAAAATATCTGTCAATTTTGAATCCATTAACATTGTTCAAGCCATTTCATGTACCGTCATGTTCTTTCTTTCAACAACTCCATTCTGTTGAGGTGTCCTAGCAATGGAGAATTGTATTTTTATTCCATGATTGCTACAGTAGTCCATAAATTCCTTTGAGGTGAACTCTCCTCCATTATCAGATCTCAAGCATTTGATTTTTGAATCCATTTCATTTTCAACCATTTCCTTGTATATCTTGAAGTTTTCAAAAACTTCTAACTTATTCTTGAGAAAACAAACTGCATTCATTCTTGTATAATCATCAACTAATAACATGAAGTATTTATCACATTTTAAGCCCTTTGTTTTAGTTGGTCCAACTAGATCAGTGTGCACAATTTCCAGTGGTCTTGTCGTTGAATATTCCTTTGATTTAAACCTGGTCTTTGTGTGCTTTCCTTGTTGACAATGCTTGCATAAAGTGTTGGTTGGTTTTGTGATCTGGGGCATTTCTCTGACTACTTCTCTTTTGATGACTTTGACAAGGTTATCAAAATGTATGTTCCCCATTCTTATGTGCCATAGCCAACTTTCATCTTCCTTTCCTAGAAAACACTTTTCATTTCCAATTTCACTTAACACATATATGTTGCTTGAAGTTCTTGTAGTTGTAGCGACCAATTTCCCTAAACCTTCTTTTCTTATCTCACACTTTTGTTAATCGAAAGTAACATTATGACCTTGGTCACACATTTGACTCACACTTAGAAGATTATATTTCATATATTCCACTAGTAGAACATTTTCTGCCTTTTCATTCTTGTTCCCGATTCGGACTGTGTCTTTTCCAATGATTTTGGTTGAATCATCATTTCCGAAGGAGACTGATCCATCTCTTTCCTTTTGTAATGTAAGAAAATTGTCTCTATCACTTGTCATGTGTTTTGAAAATCCATTGTCAACATACCAACCATGTTTCTTCTGCTTATTTGTTAGAGAAATTGTGCATTCTTCATTGATATACTAATCTTGCTTTCTTATCTATGTCATTTTCTGAGGTTCCTGTCTGTCACTGTTGTTATTCTATTAAGGTTCTTTAGGAAGGACTATCATTATGCAATCTTTGGCCATGTGTCCAAAATTGTTACATTTGTAACATTCTACTTAAATTCTCAAAGATTCAAACCTGTTGTAACTTATTCTCTGTGTTTCACTAGGTCTTTTTGAATAACCCCTTTGTGTATGACTCTCAAAGTTGTTATTGTTCATGTTGTTAGCTTTGCAATTCACAACTTTATGTCCAAAATTATTACATGCATAGCATAAACCAAAAACTATAGTTTGATACCTGGGAGTTGAAGATATTTTGAAATGAGGTGCTCTTATGAATCCTTCTTCTTGAGGCCTATCCATCTGTTGTTGATTCTGAAATCTGAATCTTCTTGGTGGAGGAGTGTCCCTGTAATCTTCCTTGTATATCTTCCTATCCCCTTTGATTGTTTCTGCATAACTTTTTGGATATGTTTCTTGCTCTGTTGTTTTAGAGCTTGTTCTGTTTGATTGTATCCAAGTCTGGACTTGTCAAGATGAGATTTTTGACTATTGATAATGTCATCCATAACTTTTGAGCTATTCTGCATATTTTTCTTTTGAATATCCTTTCTTAGTGCGACAATCTCTGCTTCCAAGTTTCCAAGGATCCTATCATTTTCTTCTATATTTTCATTGAGTGCTTCATCAATTATTTTATTTTCTTCTATTTGAACCTTCAATTTTTTGACCATTTGTTCTAGTTCTCGAGTATCCTTTTTCTTGTCTAGTTCTGCTTGTAGTTTTTTGTTTTTCTTCTTTTCTCTTCTGATAACTTCTATGGCACACATTAATTCTTCTCGATAGTCAAATTATGCTTATTTAATTTCTTCTTCAACTTATTCATAGTCTTCTTCGGCTTCTTCATATTCTTCCTCGGAGTCTTCTTTGTCAGAGTCTTTTACTGCCATGAATAGAACTTTTCATGTCTCACTGTCACTGACTTCATCTTCATTTGATGATGAGATGTCTTCTTTGGTACATAAGCTTTTATTGAAAAATTTATTTGTAGTTATTTTGTCTTGATATGTGTGTTTTCCTTTTGAGTAACCTTYATCATTTCTCTTTTTCTTATGAGGACATTTGTTAGAAAAATGACCAATACCATCACAATTAAAACAAATTAAAGGAAGATTGCCTCTATACCTACTGTCGGTTCCCTTKTTCATTCTTTTGACGAAGTTGGCCACTTCTTCATCATCTTCTGAGACGTTAGTGTTGCTGCTATACTTTTTTTTCCTTTTTCTTTTTCTTTGATCTTTTGGATGCTTTGAAGGCTACTTCCTTTACATTTGGATTTTCCTATTCAGTTCTCATTTCATATGCTATGAAGATTCCATTCAGTTTGTACATGCTTATTGAGTTTAGATCCGATCTTTATTCTAGTGCTGATATATTAGGGTTAAATCTCATAGGAAGAGATCTTAGTACATTTTGAACAATTATAGATTCTTCAATTTCTTCTCCCAATCCTATGATTGCATCCATTGTTTCACCGAATCGTAAGAAGCAGGATGCAATATTATCATCTTCCTTCATTTTTAGTTGTTCGAACTGACCTCTATAAGCTTGAAGCTTTCCTGCTTTAACTTTTTCATCTCCTTCATAAATATTTCGAAGCTTGTCCCAAATATCTTTAGCGGATTTACAATGTGCAACTTTAGTGAATACTGTATCACTGAGACAATTAAAAAGTTCATTTTTGGCCTTGGAATTATTCTCACTGAGTTTCACTGCTTTGTCATTTGTTGGTGGAATTGATGGTGATGTGTATCCATTTAGAATTGATTGCCAAACTTGAAATCCCTATGCCTATATATATGTCTTCATCCTTATGCTCCAAAAATAATACTTATGTCCACCAAACTGTGGTATTCCATTTTTATACAAGTTGGTACTCTCCATGAACTACCTTTCAGTGGTTAAACTGATTTCTGAAGGAACCTACCGATGCAGGAGCATCTCCCACATCAAG
>JASDQU010815228.1:15929-31024 GCA_032191745.1 Picea mariana
AGAAAGAGGTGGAGAGTTCAGTCCAAAGGACCAAACTGTTCAAGACTGCTTGCAAGACCAAGGACAGGGTGTGCAAGGTCATTATAGTTAGCAGTAGCACAGATAATCTCGTTTCGACCGAGATGGTAGAAAAGCTGAAGCTGGAGACGACTGATCATCCAAGTCCATACAAAGTTTCATGGCTACAAAAAGGACATCAGGTAAATGTCACCAAACAATGTTTGGTTGAATTTAAGATAGGTGGATATAATGATAAAATCTTGTGTGATGTTATTCCTATGGATGTTTGTCATCTATTGTTGGGTAGACCATGGAAATATGATAGAAATGTGATTCATGATGGGGGGATGAATACATATACCTTAGAAAAGAATGGGAGGACTCATATGTTGCTTCCAATTAAGGATGAGGAGGTAAAGCCGGAAGTAAGCAACACTGTACTTCTCATGAGTGGGAAGGTACTTCTTACTGAGGTCAAGAAGAAGGAGGATCCACAGCTCATTGTGGTCAGAAAACCAAAGATTGTTCTGACTAGCACAAGAGTGGATGATTTACAAGAAGAAGTTTAGGAACTGTTGGAAGAGTTCGTTGATATAGTAGTGGACGAATTACCTCATTCATTGCCACTGATGAGAAGTGTGAGTCATCATATTGATCTCATACCAGGAGCCAGTTTGCCAAATAAAGCCACGTACAGATTGATGCCGCAAGAGAATAAAGAGGTCAAAAGGCAAGTCCATGATTTGTTGGACAAAGGTTTGGTCAGGGAAAGCTTGAGTCCATGTGTTGTTTCGACAGTACTCAGTCCGAAGAAAGACGGAGGATGGAGGATGTGTACTGACTCGAGAGAGATAAACAAAATAACCATTAGGTACAGATTTCCATTGCCAAGGATGGATGATTTAATGGATTTCTTAAGTGGGGCAAAGTATTTTTCAAAGATCGATTTGAAAAGCGGATATCATCAGATTCGCATGAGAGAAGGTGATGAGTGGAAGACAACATTCAAAACAAACGAAGGGCTGTATGAATTGCTTGTTATGCCATTTGGCTTAACAAATGCGCCAAGTACCTTCATGAGGTTGATGAACAAAGTCCTGAGAGAGTTCATCGGGAAATTTGTCATTGTGTATTTGGATGACATACTGATCTACAGTAGATCAGTGGGTGAACACTTAAAGCATTTGGTTACAGTGATGTTGAAGCTACAGTAAGAGAAGTTGTTGATAAACATGAAGAAATCCTCATTTATGAAGACAGAGCTCATTTACTTGGGATTTGTTATTTCGGAAAATGAGTTGAGGATGGACCTAGATAAGGTGGAAGTGATTAAGAATTGGCCATCACCGAAGAATATCTTTGAGGTGAGAAGTTTTCACGGTTTGGCTAGTTTCTACCGAAAATTCATTATAAATTTCAGTGGAATTAGTGCAGCAATGATGGATACAGTGAAGAAGTGGCATAAGTCTTTTCATTGGACAACAGAGGCTAAGAAAAGTTTTAATCTTTTGAAGAGGAAGATCACGGAACAACCAATTTTTGTATTGCCGGATTTCAAAAAGACATTTCAGGTAAAATGCGATGCAAGCAGATTTGCGATAGGAGCGATCTTGAGTCAAGATGACAGGCCGATTGCATATTTCAGCGAGAAGCTAAATGAAGCAAAAGTGAAGTACTCCACATATGGTAAGGAGTTTTATGCCATCATACATGCACTGAATAAATGGAGGCATTACTTGATACCCAAGGAATTTGTATTATACAGTGACAACCATGCACTACAGTTTGTGACTCAACAGGAGAAGTTGAATCAGAAACATGTCAAATGGGTTGAGTGTATCAAAAATTTCACTTTTGTGATTAAACATATTTCTGGAACTGCTAACAAAGTTCTTGATGCTTTTAGCAGGAACTGTTTGCTGTTGCAGGAATTCAAAGTCAAAACACTGGGTTTTGATGATCTCAAGGACATGTACAGAGATGATCCAGATTTTCAGGAGGCATATGAAACAACTGAGAATCCGGTTCTCAGAGACAAAAGCCCGTGGATAGAATACATGATCCAGGAAGGATTGTTGTTCAGAGGCAATCAACTGTGTATTCCAAAATGCTCCATGAGGGAGAACTTGCTGAAGGAGAAACACAGTGGAGGATTGGCAGGGCATTTTGGTCACGACAAGACATTCACGAAATTGAATGAGTCATATTTTTGGCCAGGAATGCGAGCAGACATCAAGAGATTTGTGGATAGATGTAGAATTTTCCAACATTCGAAGGGAAAGAGGCAGAATGCAAGTTTTTATCAACCATTTCCCATACTTGAAAGGCCGTGGGATGTGATTAGCATGGATTTTGTATTGGGGTTGCCAAGAACACAAAGAGGTTGTGATTCAATCTTTTTGGTGGTGGATAGGCTTTCAAAGATGGCACATTTTATCCCATGTCAGAAAACCAGTGACACGACTCACATCACGAACCTGTTTTTCAAAGAAGTCATTCGACTTCATGGCTTGCCAAGGAGTATAGTTTCGGATAGGGATACAAAGTTCATAGGGAATTTCTGGAGGACATTGTGGAAGAAGCTGGGGACTAACTTGATGTTTAGTTCAGCTTATCATCCTCAGATGGATGGACAGACAGAAGTGGTAAACAAAAGTTTGGGAGATTTACTGAGAATCTTGGTGACAGAGCACCATAGCAGTTGGGACAATATATTGCCGCAAGCAGAGTTTGCATATAATGACTCAGTTAATAGAAGTACAAGACAGAGTCCATTTCAGATTGTTTATGGCATGCATCCAAGGGGAATTTCTGAATTGAGGGATTTAGAACAGACTGCGACTAGGAGTGCTAGTGCAGAAGAATTCGCTGAGGCGATGAAAGAACTTCACAGCCAGGTGAAGGAGCAGTTGCAGGATTCAAATCAGGAGTATAAGTGCAGAGCCGATCAGCATAGAAGACAACTCCAGTTCGAGGTTGGTGATCTGGTTCTGGCACATTTGAGGAAATAAAGGTTCTCGAGGGGAACATATAATAAGTTGAAGATGAAGAAAATCGGACCATGTAGGGTCTTGAGAAAATTTGGGGCAAATTCTTATGAGATTGAATTACCCGATGGGATCAGAATTTCTCTGATATTCAATATCTCAAATTTGTACCCATATAGTCCTGAGGAAGCAGGAGCGGAAAATAAACAGTCAGAGATTCAGTGGCGAAAACAAATGCCAGTTGCAGAGAAGCCACGGATGGAGTGCATACTGGATAAGAAAGTGAGCAACAGGACCAAGCAGAAAGAATACTTTGAGTATCTGGTCAAATGGAAGAACCATCCAGTTGAAGATGCTAGCTGGGAGACTGAAGCAGAGATACAGAAGCCTGGACATACCATGCAGGAGCTCATGGACAGGGGCCCATGAAAGTTTTCAAGCAAGGGAGTATGATGCAGGAGGATCTCCCACGTCAAGTGAGCCAACGCAGAAGGCAAGAGACAGTTGGGCAAGCGCCAACACAAATTTTGAAATTTACCTTNTTTCTCTGATATTCAATATCTCAAATTTGTACCCATATAGTCCTGAGGAAGCAGGAGCGGAAAATAAACAGTCAGAGATTCAGTGGCGAAAACAAATGCCAGTTGCAGAGAAGCCACGGATGGAGTGCATACTGGATAAGAAAGTGAGCAAGAGGACCAGGCAGAAAGAATACTTTGAGTATCTGGTCAAATGGAAGAACCATCCAGTTGAAGATGCTAGCTGGGAGACTGAAGCAGAGATACAGAAGCCTGGACATACCATGCAGGATCTCATGGACAGGGGCCCATGAAAGTTTTCAAGCAAGGGAGTATGATGCAGGAGGATCTCCCACGTCAAGCGAGCCAACGCAGAAGGCAAGAGACAGTTGGGCAAGCGCCAACACAAATTTTGAAATTTACCTTGGGATTGTTGTGTGAACATAAATGTAACAATTTAATGAAGTGCACTTGTGTGATGTAATCGAACCTTGAGCATCTCACTCTCGTCCTTAGTAGGTAGGAGGCATTTAAAGTAGTTAATGCAGGTAGATAGAAATTTAATTCTAGATTAGACTGTTCGAGAGCGCAAGAGGGAAATGGGATATAGACACCCTCATTGTGCATTTGTATTATTATTGAAGCAGGAAGAGCATAGAAGAGAAGCAGAGATCTGTGTAAGAACACCCATGTACAGACATTTGGATTAATAGAAAGCTTTGATTCAAATTCATGGTTTGTGTTGTTCTCTATGTATTGATGATATGCTCATGAATGTTTGCTTCCTATTATGCATTTGATTTGATATGTTGTGTATATGACTTCATGTTCTAAGTGAAGTCTGAAAGGAAGAGTGGATGAGTTTCAATTGTTTCTCTATCTGAGCAAGAATTCTTGTAAGGAGTGCAGTCGAAGTGTTCGCAAGGAGTGCGTTGACAGAGGGTTCAGATAGGTAGCATTTGTTCTCATTTCTGCAGAAGTGCAGCTGGGCACAGAAGCCGTGCAAGAAGTGCGCAGGCGAAGAAAAGTCTCAGGGTTGCGAACCTGAGTAAGGTGTGAGAGACTATTATTGCAGGAGTGTGCAGATTCAGAGGTATTCAACACTTGGAAGTGTCTGAGAGTTGCCGCAAGGAGTGCGTGCTAAAATCTTCTCTAAGACTCAGAGTCGTGAGAAAGCTCAGGAGGGATAAATCCTTTGAAGCTATTGGAGGTAGCATAAGGAGTTGGAGCGTATCGAGTGACTCAAGGCAATGGAGTTTTGTGTCACGGGTGATTAATTCCAGGAACGAGTCCTTGCTTCACTTCGTGAACGTATAGAGGAGCAGAAAATAGACGGTCAGGATCTTGTGGAGAGGATTTGCGAAATCCCACCAGCCGTCTGATCTGGTAAAGAAGTGGGGAGGTTATGGCTACATCCGGATCTCAAGCTCTAGGGATCGTGAGCCATTGGATCATCAAACGGTTACTCGTCAACCGTCTGTTTGATAGGAGTTGCAGAGGGTTTAAATCTTCGTGAGTAGAGTGGAAACCCCGAGAAGCATCAGGACATTGAGGCATCGGGGTTCGGGAAATCGAAAATCCCGTGGACCAGAGATCGGAAAATCCATCGTGGAAATCCCGACGAGCTCAGATCCGTCCATTTGTTGGGACAGGTGGTAGGGACCAGGAGTCATCGGTATATCATATATTTAGAATTCAAGAGCCCGAGACCTTTTGAGTTCCGAAACAACGAGGGGATCATAGTCGTGGATCTCAAGAAGGACACGTGTCGTGTGATCACTCAACCGGGGATTTGGTCATCTGGGCTCATATAGGTGAATGGTTTGACTTTGTGCTTGGCGAAGTCCAAGGTTCAATCTGGATCGTCCATCAGTTGGGACACGTGTCGGAAGATATGACGAGTTCGGGGTTCAGCATATCGGAGGTCTTGAGGACAGGATACTCTTGCAATTTGGAATCGCGAAATGCGATATCCCGACAGCTAAAGGAGCGTGGGGCCATAGGAATCGGTGAGAGGACAGGTGGCATACTATTTCAGAATTCGAGGAAAGGAAAGTCCCGAAACCATAGACATCAGGATTCGCAATATAGCGAAGTCCGAAATCCCGACGAGGTGAAAGGGACGTGGACAGGTCAAACTCGCGAGCGCATTGGAGTTTTGGTGTGTCGGGGATCGGGGGTCGGTAAAGAGATTTGTTTTGGACATCGCAAGTGATGAAATCCCAATAGGAGGAACCCCGATAGCAAAGTAAAAGGTTAGCATTGACTTACATCATATTTCAGAGAATCATGAGAAACAAACACGTGACCACAACACTCGTGAAGTCGCGAAGTCCGATTTCCTGATAGAAGAAAGGGAGATCCCATGAGAGAGTTGTTGTGGGTGAAAATTTCCAGATAGGGAAATATAAGAGCCTTTCAGTTCTTCGGGTCGAGGAAGGAGGAAAGATCTTGTGAGCGGACGTGTGGAAGAGCGTGCCTACTTCACCTACTCTGATACCAATTGTTGGATTATTGAGAGGAGCGGTGAATCAGTAATAGTGTAATTATAATCATTTTTCTTCAAATAATCCAAGTGTTATATAAATGTAGAATTATTATCCAACAATGAGAAATACAAAATTGACAATCATATACATACACAGTACACCAGTGTTTTACATGGAAACCCAAATCGGGAAAAAAACAAAGAATGTTTTTTCTTTTATGTCTTGAAGAATTACATTCATTGGAAGAACCAACTTCCTTTTTCTTCCAGCTGCAACTAGAAGGGGGATCCAACCCCCTAGTTCCTCAGGCTACAACTTGAGGGAAGATCAAACTCCCCAATTCTCTAGCTACAACCAGAAGGAGGCTACAACCCCCTATGTTCTCCGGATGAAACCGGAAGGTGGCTACAACCACCTGTCTTTGCCCCCATCCAACCGCCCTGAAGTAGAAGTAGAATGATGGAACCATTGTCACACTATCATTGTGATATATACCATTGTAAACATGTACCAAAAAACCTGAACCATGCATCAAACATGAATCAACCTCTACCTCAACCTGTAATCAACCTGTACCATAAACAAGTGCATCAACCATGCACCAACCTGTACCATAAACAAGTGCATCAACCATGAACCAACCTGTACCAAACAATCTGTAATCAACCTGTACCATAAATAAGTGTAACCAACCATGTACCAAGTATGTACCAATCATGTGTCAACTACTCATCAACTATGACTCATCAATATGTACCAACATCATCAACTATACACCTCATGTATGTTCCAACTCATCAACTACTTGTCTCAACCATGTACCCAACTTCTACCTCAACCAAAATCCCTCATCAATTTCATCATCCAAATATGATTTATAACTCTGTAATAAAAACGGTGTATATAATCACATACCTTCAAACCTTCCTGAACTTTAAACAACAAGAGACTATCATTTACATCAAACTTTTATTTAGTCTCACATGACTAGTTTTGGATTAGTCAACAACCTTAACTTGAAATAATCATAACTTTGTACATGTAATGAATAAAGATCTGAAACTGATAATCAATATTATTTAGTTTGTTTTATGCAATTCTTATAGGTTCCATTACTTGGAACCTCTCATAAAAGTAGTTATAGAAAAAATGGCATACCTTGTTGAATTCTGGCTTATTCTAGAGAGCAACATTGTAGAGCGTGCCCCGCACAAAATATTTGTTGAATATATATGAAACTATTACATAGAATACTAAAGACTATTATATAACCAACACACTTTTTCTTAATGAATTTGGATCTGTTATGAAGAAGTTATGACATTTTTACCCAAAACACCTGTTTTTTACTAGTTTTAGGACTAGCCACAAACCCTATTTTCCACGGAGTGTAACTCCAAAAATACAACGACCGACAAGATGAATTTTTTAGCACAGATACTTGGATATGTTTCCTCAATCACATATAAATTTCATGATCTGAATCATTCTATTAAAAAATTTATTGAGAAAATGGTGAGATGACCTGTAAATAACATACCTTAGAAAGCATCATGAAAATAATTTATCGTTCCTTGAATTCCAGCCTTCTTTTCTTCACCTTCCCTTATAAATTCAGCTTATATATCCTTTTTTTACCTCATACACCTATAGGTATTCAATATTCTCAAGTGTGTCTAAAATGAGAGAGCCTTTCCTCTTATTTATACTCTCCAAGTAGCTTCCTTAAAACCATCTTCTAGGTCACTTTGCCCACTTTCCTTATTTTAGGTTTAACCCACTTCTAATTTCTCCATTAAATATATTATTAAAATAATTTGTTTTGTATTTAATTTGAATTATAGTACACTCATCAATTCACTTTATTATTTACCTTCTAAAATATCTTAAACCACTTTGACTACTTTGACCTTTTGGGGCTTCTAGATGACATAAGAGGGTCCTCCAACTTCATAAGGCCATAACTCTCAAACCGTGAGGAGTTATGTGATGTTCCACATACCACCAGAAATGGAATGAAATGTACCATACATATAGAATAGTATTACCTGAAAATATATCAAAACTCATACTATTATCCATCAAACAAACTTGGGTCCATTACCCAAACCTGGGTTCTCCAACTTCTCATGGCCATAACTCTCTAATTGTGAGGAGTTATGTGACGTTCCACATACCACCAGAAATGGCATGACAAGAAATATCCATCTAGGATAGTTTGAATGACAAAATCATTGACCTTCATCTCATTATTTCACAAATAAGAATGGGTTCTCTAACCATACTTCTAGGATAACTCAATCCGCAAAGCATCTTCCCGTGAGGGTTTTCACCATAAGGGGACCACTTTGGAGTTCATCCATTTCTACTTATTATCAACCATGACAAGATAATAAAAAGTCATATTTACATCAAAGAATATTGGGTCCATTACCCAACCTTTGTGATATAAGGCTTTCTTCAAGGGTTGACATCAATGACAACCAACCTTAATCAACAATGTCCTTCTTG
Source organism: Picea mariana (assembly GCA_032191745.1). Classification (NCBI taxonomy): domain Eukaryota; kingdom Viridiplantae; phylum Streptophyta; class Pinopsida; order Pinales; family Pinaceae; genus Picea; species Picea mariana. The sequence continues at coordinate 24,435 of JASDQU010815228.1, forward strand.
CGGTTCTTCAGGTTCAAATCTAGATGTAGTTTCCAACACTTTTCTTCAGTGTGTCCATCAATGTTGCAATTATTGTAATGGTTTATTGGATCTTTGTGTTGATGTGTAGTGGTTGTTGTCTTCTTATCATTTTCCCCTTTGCATTTCTTCTTCCCCTCCTTGGAAGCTTCCTGGTGCTCTTTCTTCTTACAACCACTTGGCTACCCCTTATTTTGTCCTATGTTTTCAAGGTACCATTCTTGTACACATGCCTCATCCACTGTCCTTGGCTTGAATAGAATCAAGTAATTTTGTATATGATTCTGTAGACCCCCTAGATACTTAAGGAGTACATCTGGGTTCTTGGGAGAGATATCGAGCATAATGGCCATCTTTTTGAACTCAGTGGTGTACTCTTGTACACTTTTCCCCTCCCTCTACCTAAAGTAGTTCCATCGGATCTATTGGTCCTCTACATACCCGATAGGGTAGAATGGGGTCTCGATGAGGGTCTCAAAGTCCTCACACTTAGTTACTGGAGTATCACCCTCCAACGTAAGTGTTTCTGTATGGATTTATTACCAGGTTAAAACATGCCCCCCTAACTTCAATATAGAGAACAAAATCTTTTACTCTTCATCTATATGGTGAATGATAAAATAAACTTCAAGTTGTTGCAACCAATGATTTAGTTTTAATTCGTCAATCTAAACTTGTTATGGCTTTATGTCCACTTTCGCTTCCATCTTGAATAAAGACTATGGAGGGTTTATTACACTGGAAATTGTTTTCTCTTTCCTGGGTTATTCCTGCGACTCATTTTCTACATCTTCATTATCTCCCATTTTCCCATTTGATATGATCTTTGAGGTTGATCCTCGAAATTGTCTTAGCGGTCTGACATTGCTTGCTAGATCCACCATGAAGAGGGACATATTGTGAGATATGCCAACAAATTTCTCTTCTAGCCTAACAAATATCTCCTCTGTCGGATCTTGAGAATTGTTATGAACAGACTCATCGTCCATGGCTAGGGTTTTATGACTTTCTTCTTAAACTTATTCCTAGATCACTACAACTTTCCACAAATACCCCAAGAAAACCTACTATAATACCAATATGATTTGTAAATTGAGGTCGATGTTCCACTAGAATAGTTCGTCACGACATATTTCATAAATAAAACTAAAATCTACACTATGAAAGCTAAATTCTTTTAGATTCCATGATCATAAGTTACTGATCTTTTGCTTCTGCATGAAATAGATAAAATGCAGAAAGTAGAGAATAGTAAGATACAATCACACACCATCTAAAAATTACACAAAGTTTTTCTCTAGGAAACCCTTATGGGAGAAAAGCTAGCTAGAAGGTGAGGTTGCTCTGCTCTCTTTTCTTTGGAATGGAAATAATACAAGTACAAAGGAGAAGGCACTCTATATGGAGTTTTCTGAGACCTGTGGTTTGTTAGACTTCTATTAAACATTAACCCCCTATGTAATGCTCTATAATTTCCTACTCCTAGTTTGTCTTCTCTGTTGTGGAAAAAAATACAATAACATAGAATGGAACCCTTTCTCTTGCTAGTGACATGGTATTTAACATAGCTCGATAATCATCTAGGGTTATATTTTTTACTTCCTCAACCCCCAAATATGATAAGGTTTTGGAACTTCTAGAATCTTCTTGAAAGTCCTCATGTGGCTAGCCCCATGTGCAAGGGTAATAGGGGTTGATGTGGCATCCTCTCGTAACATGGTGGTCAACTTGTGGGAGACATAACTTTTGCATATGATCTCTGATTGAAACGATTTTTGCATCGTTGGAAAGGTATCAATGTGTAGAGTAGTGTCATGTCATCCAAGCTATTGTTAGGAAAGTTTTGACCCCCCAAAATTCCATCTGATTCCTCAAAATGGATTTGGAAGGTTTCAAACCCCAATTTTCCAAACTGTGACCTAACATTAAAATGACCTTGTAAGATGATTCCTCAAATTTTTCCATTCTATAAGAATCAAGATAGATGGAAAATAATATTATGATCCAATTTGGATCAGCCCCTCTTGAGTTGTAGGTGTGTTTGACTCAAGTTTGAAGCAATCTTAGGAAGGCTCTTTTATTTCATGTTAATTATCTTGTGCTTCTACATTAGGTATCTAATAATAGCCATATTCCCAATTGGGGAAAAACACACTTCTATGATGAGGATAGGATAGGTTGTTTTGATTTTAATATCAAGATTACAAGTTATAAAATAATGTTGGATTTGCTTGATCTTTCTCCATGATTCTCTAGAGATGCTACAACCACAAACTTCACATCCATATAAGATAAGAGGAGTGGCAAGAGCCTTAATGATGAGTATCTTTTCTTCCCAAAATCAGGGGTCCACTCATTTACAATTGCTTTAAAGTCCAAAATAGGTTTTCCACCCTCCATTTATCCATTTCTCAAAGTTATACCTCCATTTAAATCTGCAATAAAGATCAATTTTAACTTATTTCTATGAACTAGCTTCCTCTAAGTTGTTGTTATCATACACAAAATTAACATAAGTAATATTTTAAGATTTCAATATCATTATCTTTGTTTTCTCAATGTTAATAACGGTACTCATGTTAAAATATAAATCCTCAAAAATTCTTAATAACTTATCCAAATAAAAAGGAAAGCTCACAACTATTACACACAAACATTATTAATATTATTATTTCAAATTATAATATATAATAAATTTTAAATAAACACGATCCAATCTTATTTATTTATTAATACGAATTGTATTACTTTATATTTTGTTTGTAAATACACATAAATGTTACTTAGTGAAAGTACCAGATGAAAAAATAATAAGATACATATCCAATGTCTATAAGGAAAGACATTAGCTTGTTATTTTATAAAATGGCTTTTTTTGCCGCAATGCGGTGATATAAATTTACACGAATCACTATTTTTTGTTGTTCAAAATCCATTTCTGAATGCATAAATGGATCCAACATGCTGAAAAACTACAGAAACACTTGGATTTTACATAAATAATCACTCAAATCTACGAATCCAACAATTTCTCACCAGGGTTCGAGCAAATATCCCAAAAAAAATCATCAGGAAAACCCAACGATCGTTGATCCTTAAAACCGCCAACCTCGTTGTGTAGATGACGTGGACATATAATATGTTAGGCATGGTTCATATTGGGGTACATGCTCCTCATTATAAGATGTAGTTCTTACCCGTTACCCCGTCTCGTGGTTCATATTGGCGTACATGCTCCTCATTATAAGATGTAGTTCTTACGCGTTACCCCGTCTCGTGTTTTGCACTGTAATATTAAGCTTTATTTGCACTATATTATTAATTTTTTTCATAATCTCCATCCGTTGAGTTTGGGATAGCTTATGACGGTGGCGGGTCCCATTGGCGGGCACCCCCATGCCCAACAACTCCCATATGGATCTTATTTTAATAATTCTTTGTCAAGTAGATTAATAAATCGTGCACGTTAATCCAGAAAAATTCCACTCTCCCCATGTGATAATTCATAATTCCTAGAAGTCGCTAGTAAGATTGTGTTGGATCCCTTGGTGTTTAAGGAAACCATCCATGTCTAATGTCCTCTCCGTTTCTCTGTTCATCTCCCCTCCCATCCCAGAGTCGAACTTGAGGTAATGAGTCGGTGGTTAATTATTAAGTTCAAGAGATCACGTCTATGTCAAGATCACTGTAGGACTCAAGACAAGGATAACTTGTCTAGATTGCCCTGTTTCTAATGAGTAAATTCAGGGACATTGTAAGACTCAACATAGGGAATAATTTATTGGATTGTCTTTTAATGAGTCCTTGTCATGATTGAAAGATCATGACCTTAAATTGTGTCTTAGGGAACATGTATGGATCTATAGAAGGGGAATTTTATTAAATTTCCTTTTTCTTATGGAGTAAATTCATAGATAATTTAACATGTAGGACTCAATAAGAGGAAAAATTTACTAGATTCCCCCCCTTTTTTTCTAATGGGTTACTGTGGAGTAAAACGTTGTGACATGAAATTATGTTTATCACCGTTATGACATGATATTGGGTTTATCATTCTCGGAAAGACGATTCCCCATCATAATCCTTATATAAGTTTTGTAATTAAGAGTCCACATTAGATATTTCTTAGTGAATTCATTTCTTCGACCATACCAACAAGGTTTCTAGCCCTAGTGCAAATGTGTGAGAGTTGCAAGTTTCTTTGGGCCCTTCATATTGCATGGAATCCAATGTTTAAGCTAACACAAGGCAAGACCTTTTGATTTTATAAAAAGGAACAATTATTGGCGTCTTGACCCAGGCTTCCACACTGGAGTCAAGTTGAGCCTATATGTGCATGTTTGTCATAATGGGACAAATACATCAAATGCTATAGAATCACTAGCTTCTAATAATCAATTATTGATAAGTATTTGGATCTTTTGTGCAACCATGGCTATAACCCTATGAAGGTTTCCCAATACTAATCACAATTCAATGCATTATGAGGCATGCACTAATAATTGTGTCAATTCAGTGTTAATTGTGTCAATTGTGTGCTATGTGGTGTAGCAAATATGAAGCAATGGTGGATATCTATTTTTAATAATAAAAAAAATTGTGTAGTATATTTAACGATGCATACGTCAAATATATTACGAATTTGTGACTTAGTAAGAGTTGAGGCATTTTGAGATATACCGAGTTGATCTCTATCCTGAAAACATCTACCCTTTTAACCTTATCACAACAAACCAATATATTACTCATAAAAATTAAGCTTGTGTTAAAATGATAACAAATATAATACCCAACCACCCAAACTAAACAACTATTAAAACAACAATGACAAATATTAACACATTAATTTTATTCTAATATAAAATTTTAAACTTTATTAAAATAACCACTAATAACAACATATACTTTGATATAAATTCTTAAACTTTATTAAAATAGCAACTATAATATTTGTTGATTCCCTCACACAACTCACAACTCTTACACGACCATGTGGAGTATCTACACCCTTAAAAAATGTTCCTTAGAATATTGAACGTCAGATTCTATAACAAACCATCTTTCTCACTTTTAATAAAATAAAACAGCAACCAAACACATGTCACAAAACATATTGGATATTGCTTTTCCTCGACATTTAATAAAATATAAGACACCACAAAACATTATATGCAAGGGAAAAACATTGACTCGAAATAGAACCTTTTTTTTAAGTGTTTCTCATAATTTTTTTATAAATATTTAATATTATTGATTAAATGAACATTAAAAATGGGTAGGCCCAATCCAATATTCTAATTCATAATTTTAATATAGTTTTTTATAAGTAGAACATGATGGTAATCTAAAAGAAGTTTTAAAGATATTAAAATGAAATCATATAGCAATGAGCTTTTTAGGTTGATCTTTTGTCATGACTTGATATTTTTATGAGTTTATCGGTGGTTTAATTCTCACCTTATGATTCTCTCTCACGTAAAGGTAAAGTGTAGAAGTGTCAATGATTACATTATGTCCTCTATTCCTCTACTAAATGAAAACGACAATGTTGAAATAAATGACGATACTAAGCTAGGCTTTGATGATCACGCCATAATAGTACTTAAAATATAGGTATGACCCTTGACAAAATTACTATGCATCATACAAGAAGTTGAGTTATCTTAGACACTGTAAAAGCTTCACATTTTCTCAAATATTTAAAGGATTTATTCAATTATAACGCGAAAAGTCACTTGAAAAATGGAGAATGTTGAAATTGTTGGAAAACCAGGGAATCACAAAAGTGAAGAGTTATGAATTCCATGTAGAGGTGGCATTTAAACACATTGTTAAAGAATTAAAGTATGTGTAAACAAATATCAACATACAATGAATAAAAAAACAACTAACAACCTTTATGTATCATCACACTTTATTTTAGTAATAGACTAATTTGTAATATCTCACACACACCTTATAACACTTTATTTTAGTAATAGACTAATTTGTAATATCTCACACACACCTTATAACGAGGAAGAAATAATTAACTTTGATTAAATATGGTATGCCTAGGTATCTTTTTTTCCCCTTGACCTACGCACTAGTGAACTACCCTAGTTGACTTGATCGACTAGTAGACTACCCACTCAACCTCTTTGTAGATTTTTGTAATCAACATTCGACTATTCATTTATTGTCTCTAAAAGATATAGATGTGTGATGAACCTGCTATTATAATAACCCCCAATAAACATAACTTTATGGAGAATTAAGAGGTTAAATTATCTTTCTACACCTCACCACAATTGTATCCTCCTAAAGCTCCATGAGAGCTTGAAGTTTCAAAACCATAGCCTCTATTAAAGGATTCACAAAGACATCAGTGATTTGATCATCTACTTTTCAATAAATCACATAACAAAATTATGTACCAACTACCTCAAATAATGGGAATGAAGCTTCACATGCTTCATCTTATTGTGAGCAACAAGTTTCCTAACTACTCGTATTTCACTTTGATTGTCACAATACATGATAGTCTCCTCCTCAAAGAAAAAACTAACCTCACCTATTATATTGTGAATCCA